>CAUYQU010003290.1:0-85793 GCA_963574635.1 Cheracebus regulus | reverse complement strand
ACATGTTCTTTTAGCTCACAGAAGTTTCTTATTATCCACCTTCTGAAGCCTGATTCTGTGAGTTCATCACACTCATCCTCCATCAAGCCTTGTTCTCTTGCTGATGAGGAGCTGCGATCCCCTGTAGGAGGAGAGGCATTCTTATTTCGGGTGTTCTCAGCCTTTTTGCACTGGTTTCTTCCCATTTTTGTGGATTTATCCACCTGTTGTCTTTGTAATTGCCGACTTTCAGACTGGGCCTCTGAGTGGACATCCAGCTTGTTGGTGATGAAGTTTTTTCCATTTCTTAGTTTTCCTTTGGCGGACGCCTCTTCCCCACAGAGCTGGGCCTTCCTGGGTTCCACTGTGCTTGCTCTCAGTCCTCAGCGCTTCCAATTGCTGTTCTCCTTGTGGGGATGGGACCAGCCGAGCCCGATTAAAAGGGCACCCAGTCCCGTATACTCCGCACCAAGAAGCGCTGCGCTGGTGCGCCAGCGAAACAGCTGCGCCAGCCAAAAGAGTCACACTGGCGACCCGTGTGGCTCCCTCGCCGGAATCTCCCAGTTTGTGGGCATCAAAAATTCATCTGCAATTGTGGCGTCCACTCACTCTCTGCACTTTCCCTGGGAGCTACAATCCTGAGCTGCTGCTACGTGGCCATCTTGGATCTCTCTCCGCCCGGTGATGAAGTTTTTCTGCTTCTTAGTTTTCCTTCAGTGGATGCCCATTCCCCACAGAGCCGGACCTTCCCGGGTTTGCTGTGCTTGCTGTGAAACTCTCAGTCCTCAGCGCTTCCAATTGCTGTTTTCCTTGTGGGGATGGGACCAGCTGAGCCCATCCATCTGTATACTTTGCACCGAGAAGCGCCGCACTGGGGCACCGGCAAAACAGCTGCGCTGGCCAAAAGAGTCACGCTGGCGACCCGTGTGGCTCCTCTGCCGGGAATCTCCTGGTCTGTGGGCAACAAAAATTCGTGGGAAAATGCGGCATCCACTCGCTCTCTGCACTTTCACTGGGAGCTACATTCTTCAGCTGTTGCTAATCAGCCATCTTGGATCTCTCTCCAGCCCACTTAAATTTTAAAAGGAACTGCCAAGTGATTTTCCAGAGTAGTTGTATGATTTTGCATTCCCACACATAATGTATGAATGATCCAGTTTATGAACATCCTCATCAGCATTTACTGTTGCCACAACTTTTTATTTTAGACCTCTTGATTTGTATGTATTGATATCTCATTGTGGTTTTAATTGGAATTTTCCTAATGGCTAATGATGTTGAATGCCTTTTCATGCACTTTATTTGCCATCGGCATGTCTTCTTTAGTGAGGTATCCATTCAGATCTTTTACCTATTTTTGAATTGGGTTGTTTTCTCATTGTTGTGCTTTGGAAGTTTTTATAGTCTAGATACCAGTCTTTTTCCAATATTAGGGTTTGCAAAGATTTTCTCCCACTATGTAGCTTGTCTTTTTATGTTCTTAATGATGTAGCAAAAGTATTTTATTTTTATGAGGTCAAAAATATCAAACTTTTCAGTTAGGGATCATATTTTGGGTGTTAAGTCTAAAAACTCTTCACCCAGCCCTAGATCCTAATGATTTTCTTATTTTCTTTAAAAAGTTTTTATAGGTGCTAGCTCTTTAAATCCCCTGGAACTCAGTTTAGCCAGAGATGGAAGGGCTTGCAACAATGTGGAATGAATAAGATCTCGTATTTTGTAGCACAATAGGATGACTATAGTTAACAGTAATTTATCATATTTTTAAAAATAATTAAATGAATTTCCACAATCTAGCAATCCCACTATTGAGTATCTACCCAGAGGAAAAGAAGTCATTATAAGAAAAAGATACTTGCACACGCATGTTTGTAGCAGCATAATTTGCAATTGCAAATATGTGGAACCAGCTCAAATGCTCATCAATCGGCAAGTGGATAAAGAAATTGTAGTGTATATATATGATGGAATACTACTCAGCCATAAAAAAGGAATGAATCAATGGCATTCGGAGCAAACTGGATGGGATTGGAGGCTATTATTCTAAGTGAAGTAACTCAGGAATGGAAAACCGAACATTGTACATTCTCACTCATAAGTGGGAGCTAAGCTATGAAGATGCAAAGGCATAAGAATGATACAATGGACTTTGAGGACTGAAGGGGAATAAAAGGCTACAAACTGAGTTCAGTGTATACTGCTCAGGAGATGGGTGCACCAAAATCTCACAAATCACCACTAAAGAACTTACTTATGTAACCAAATACCACCTGTTCCCCCAAAACCTATAGAAATAAGAAAATTTTGAAGACTAAAAAAATAACTAAATGAGTGTAATTGGATTGTTCATAACACAAAGAAATGATAAATGGTTGAGGTGATAGACACCCCACTTATTCTGATTTGATCATCACATATTGCATGCCTCTATCAAAACATTACATGTACCCCTTAAATATATACAACTAAAATGTACCCATAGTAATTAGTAAAAATAATTTTTAAGTGAAAAGGGGTTTTTATAGTTTTATGTTTTATATGTAAGTCTACAATCTATTTCAAGTTGATATTTAGATATAGTATGAGGTATGAGTTAAGGTTCATTTTTGCCCTCAGATGTTCAATTGCTTCAGCACTATTTGTTGAAAATGCTATCCTTTCTTCACTGAACTCCTTTTATGTCTTTGTCAAAAATAAGTTGGGCATATTTGTGTTGGTCCATTTCTGAGTTATCTATTCTGTTCCATTAACTTATGTGTTTATCTTTGTACCAATACCACACAATCATGATTACTTTAGGTATATTGCAAGCCTTAAAAGTGAGTCAAGGGATTCCTTTATAATTTTTCAAAATTGTTTTTAGCTATTCTAGTTTCTTTACCTTTCCATATAAATTGTATAATACTATTTTATACATTTATAAAAATTCTTGATGGGATTTTATAAGACTTGCATTCATCTTCAACCTGTAGATCAATTTGGTAAGAACTGACATGTTAATTTGGTTGAATCTTCTAATCCATGAAAACAATATGCCTCTCCATTTATTTAGATCAGGGATGTCCAATTTTTTGCCTTCCCTGGGCCACATTGAAAGAAGAATTGTCTTGGGCCACACATAAAATACACTAACACTAATAACAGATGAAAAACAGCAAAGAAAAAAAACATCTGAAACAAAAAAAAATCTCACAATGTTTTAAGAAAGTCTACAGATTTGCACTGGACTGCATTCAAAGCCATCCCGGGCCACATATGGCCCGGGGGCTGCAGGTTGGTCAAGGTTGATATAGATCTTTGTTTTCACTGACCAGTATTGTGTAGTTTTCATCATATGAGTCCTGTATATATTTTTTGTTTGTTTTGGTTTGGTTTTGAGGCAGGGTCTTGCTCTGTCACCCAGGCTGGAGTGCAATGACGTGATTTCCCCTCACTGCAACCTCCATCTTCCAGGCTCGAGCTATTCTCCTGACTTAGCCTCCCAAGTAGCTGGGACTACAGGCGTGTGCCACCACATCTCGCTAATTTTTGTGGGGTTTTTTTGTAGAGACAGGGTTTCATCACATTGCCCAGGCTGATCTCAAACTCTTGAGCTCAGGTGATCCGCCCACCTCGGCATCCCAAGTGCCGGGACTACAGGTATGAGCTACTGCGCCCAGCCAGTCCTATATGTGATTTGTTAGCTGTACAACTAATTATTTTACATTTTAGTGATTATGAATTGTATTGCATTTTCAATTTCTGTGTCCATGTGTTCATTGCTGGTATATAAAAATTCCATTGATTTTTTTATGTTGAGCTTGTATCCTGTAATCTTTCTGAACTCACTTATTAGTTCTGGGAATTTTTTGTGAGTTCCTTGGGAATTTTCTACATAATGGTATCATCTGCAAATGGGGACTGTTTTATTTCTTCTTTTCTGCTTTGCCTGTTAATTTCTTTTTTTTTTTTTTTTACCTTGCAGCACTAAGACTTCCAGCCTTATGTTAAATAAGCATGGCGAGAGCAGACATTTTGCCTTTATCCTGACCTTAGGGGGAAAGCATTTAGTCTTCCACATTAAATAAGATGTTAGCTGTAGATTTTTCAAGATCTTCTTTATCAAGTTGAGGAAGTTCCCTTCCATTCCTCCTTTGCTGAGAGTTTTCATCATGAATGAGTGCTGAATTAACAAATATTCTTAGGAGGTTCACTATGTGCCTTGCATTGTTTACAATGAACTCATTTAATCCTCACAGCAATTATACGAGGTAGATGCTGTCAATAACACGATCTTCATTTTATGAATGTATTATGTATTTATTTTTTATTTTTCTTTTACTTTAAGTTCTGGGATACACGTGCAGAATGCGCAGATTTGTAACATAGATATACATATGCCATGGTGGTTTGCTGCATCTATCAACCCATCATCTAGGTTTTAAGGCCCGCATGCATTAACTATTTGTCCTGATGCTCTCTCTCCCCTTGCCCCTCCCCACCCTGACAGGCCCCAGTGTGTGATGTTCCCTTCTTTGTGTCCATGTGTTCTCATTGTTCAACTCCCAGTTATAAGTAGAACATGCGGTGTTTGGTTTTCTGTTCCTGTATTTGTTTCCTGAGAATGGCGGCTTCCAACCTCATTCATGTGCCTGCAAAGGACACATCATCTCCATTTTAAAGATGAAAAAACTGAGCCACATGAAAGACAAATAAATTGAACAAGTTAAAATAGCCAGTAAGTAGCAAAGCCAGAGTTCAAAGACAAGCAGTGTAATTTCAGAATCCAAGTGCTCAATCCCCACTTTATGCTAACTTTGGGCAATTTACATTACTTCTTGGTTACTGCATGTATTCATTTGTGAAATAGCGATGATTAATTTTTACTCATTGGGAAGATTCAGTGAAATAATTCATGTGCCTGGTGCACGGTAAAAGTGACTGATGAATGTCAGCCATGGTAGTTACTGTAGCCTTGCTATCAACTCTCAGGGCTGAAGAGATCTGTGGTTTATAATCAAGTTTACAGACTTTGGAAATAGGATGAGCCTTTATGGCTAAGCCACCTGTGAAATGGATGACTTTATTCTAATTTAAGACTGTATAGCATAAATGGTTAGAGACAGTGAGAAATTAGAGAGCCCCTCACTCCTGCAGTGAGGTTTTATATAATATTTATATCCTGTATAGAATCCCCAGGACTGAAAGGCACCTTAAATATCCCAGGATATAAATAGAAAAGATGCAACATATTAAAAGAGAAGTTTAATATCATGTGCATTTAATAAATTCTCTTTTGTGCAAGGCAGGGTTCATAAGAAAAGAAAATCAGATCTTTCCTCTCCTAGTCTTCACACAAGTAGTTGTTCTTTTGGTAGGGATTGGAAGAGGTGTGGAGCAGGCTAGGTTTTTTGTCTATAGCTACATTTTTTTTTTCTGATTTGTTTTCAGGTGTGGATCAATTGTTACCTTTTTAAACTCAGGAAGCAATATGACTGAGGAAAACAACTTTCAATGCTTTTAGCAAATCCCAAGTGGGTGTTCGATGTTGCTAGAGGGGATTAACAGGCACACTGAGTGAGCAGTATTTCAGTCAAAATACACAACTGAGCACTCAGACTATCGCAGGGAAAAAAAGAAAAGCATAATATGAATAGAAATCCTTTTTTCCCCCACCAAAGGTGGTGGCCACTCAGACAACAGCTCATATAACTGGGTTCCTGCAATGCTGTTTCTATCACAGCTGAGAGCAGGTTTTTGAACCTTTTGGTTTCCACCCTTTTTCAGCTGTGCAGCTTTTCTTCTGTTTTATGCTACCACCACCTGCTGTCCTATTCCTACCACACAGAATCTCTTCTCTTTTCCAGAAATAACTAATCAGATTGCAAGCCATGATAGGGACATCTTTCAAGAAGTTTAAGCAATGACACAACTTTGGAAACCTTAATTTTAAAACCATGGGCTTTTAAAAACAGAAATGTCTTGTTTTTAAATGCCTGTAAGCAAAGTATCTTTGTTTATAGGCATGTAATAATAAAGCATGGAATACATAATTTTCATCATGGCAAGAGGAAACAATTATATGGACAGACATTTTATTTATTTTTATTTGACAACCACTTATATAGCATTTATTATGTACTAGGCACGATTTTAAATGCTGTACTAGAATTAAGTCACTTTAATCCTCATATCGACCCTATAAGTTCTATTATTATTTCCAATTTAATGATGAGAAAACCAAGGCACAAAGAGGTCAAGTGACATGCTCAAGATCACTGTGGTGGATTATAATTAAAAATATTGGCTACTCCTCCCTGTGGGAGGATTATACATCCCTACCCTGTTGACAGCAGCCTTGGCTGTGTGACTTCTGCCTCTCCCTGTGGGAAGAGTCCTCTTTCCCTCCCCATTTGCATCCAACTTAACCATGTAATTTGCTTTGTCCTATGACATGTGAACAGAGGTGAAATGTTCTAAACAAAGGCCCTGAGAGTCAGCTCAGGGTTCACCATATTTCTTTTTCCATCTAGGAGATCAACAGTTTTCATGAGAGGAGCTGTTCCTTCATACTGGATCATAGAGTGAAGACAAATGAAGAAGAATTTTAGTTGACCTAGATAGTGCATGACTGATAATTAAATCTTTGTGGTGTAAACCACCAAAATGCTTATTTGTTCCTGTGTTTGTCATCTTTGGCAGTGTAACAACCAACTACCAGATTTTAGTGGCATGTAATAATAAACATTTATTTCTTGCTTTCAAGTTGGAAGATAATAAAGAAGCTCTGCTCCATGCACCTTATTTTACGACCCAGGATGAAGGGCCAATAGTCATAAGTGGTGAGTTCTTCTCATGCAATGGCAAAATTGTAGGAGGGAAAGCTCAGCTGCCCAAGTATATTCCAAACATCGACTGATATCATATCCTCTATTATCCTATTGGATAAAGCAAGTCACATGGCCAGGTCCAAAGTCAAGAGGTGAAAAAGTGTAAGCTGCTCACCATAATGCAATGACAAAAGAGTAGATGTATAATAATATTATTGGTATAAAAAGAGTTGAGATCAACAACTGAATCTATCGTAGTTACTTATTTATAACCTAGGTAAGATGATAATGTCAATAGCTAGAATTCAAATCCAGTTTGGCTGGAATTCAAACAGTTTGGCTTTATATGTTTTTATGTACAACTTTTTTAAGATATAACTTCTATAACATAAAATTCACTATTTTGAAGTACAATTCAGTGGCTTTTAGTATACTCACAGAACTGTGCAATTATTTTCTCTATTTAATAGCAGAACATTTTAATAGTCCCCTCAAAGAAACACCATAGCTATTAGCAGTCACTCCCCATTGTCTCCTACTTCTAGCTCCTTGCAACCTCTAATCTGCTTTCTGTCTTTATGGATTTTCCTTTTTTTGAAAATTTATGTAAATAAAATAATACATGGTCTTTTGTGTCTGGATTTTTTCATCTGGCATAATGTTTTCAAGTTTCATTTGCTTTATTGGGCAAATAATATTCCATTGTATGTGGATACCACGTTTTATTTATTCATTCATTAGTTGGATGGACCTCTGGGTTATTTCCACATCTGTTTCAATTCTCTTGGGTAAGTACCTAGGAGTAGAATTACTGGTAGGTTATCTGATGTGTTGGCATACAATTTTTAATACCATTCCCTTATAATGATTTTTTGTTTCATAAGGTCATTAGTAATATACCCTATTTCATTCCTGATTTTAAAAATTTAAGTCTTTTCTCTTTTTTTCTTGGTCAATATTGCTAAAGGCTTGTCAGTTTTGTTGGTCTTTTCAAAGAACCAGTTTTTTGTTTCATTGATTTTCCCTATTGTTTTTCTATTCTTTATTTCATATATTTCTAGTCTCTTTTTTATTATTGCCTTCTTTATGCTTGCCTTGGATTTAAGTTGCTCTTATTTCTAGTTTCTTAATGTTTGGTTATGGATTTAAGATTTTTACTGATTACATTGATCATTATTAGGTTATTGATTTTGGATTCTTTTGTAAATATATGTGTTATGATTATAAGTTTCCCTCTTAGCATCACTATTACTACATCCTATAAATTTGCATATGCTACATTTTTTCAATCATCTGAAAGCATTTTCCCATTTCCTTTGTAATTTCTTCTTTGACCCTGTATTAGTCTCTTCTCACACTTCTATAAATAAATACCTGAGGACAGGTGCACTGGCTCACACCTGTAATCCCAGAACTTTGGGAGGCCAAGGAGGGCAGAAGACCTGAGGTCAGGACTTCGAGACCAAACTGGCCAACATGGCAAAAGCCCATCTCCACTAAAAATATAAATATTAGCAGGGTGTGGTGGCAGGCGCCTGTAATTACAGCTACTGAGGAGGCTGTATCAGGAAAATTTCTTGAATCCACAAAGCTGAAGTTGCAGTGAGCTGAGATTGCTCACTGTACTCCAGCCTGGGCGACAGAGTAAGAAAAAAGAATGAAAGAGAGAGAGAGAGAGAGAGAGAGAGAGAAGGAAAGAAAGAAGAAAGAAAAGAAAGAGAAAGAGTAAAAGAAAGAAAGAAAGAAAGAAAGAAAGAAAGAAAGAAAGAAAGAAAGAAAAAGAAAGAAAAAGAAAAAGAAAGGCCTGATACTGCATAATTCATAAAGAAAAGAGGTTTAAATGGCTCACAGTTCTGCACGTTGTACAGGAAGCATGATGCTGGCCATCTGCTCAGCTTCTGGGAAGGCCTCAGGAAACTTAGTCATGGTGGAAGGCAAAGGAGGAGTCAGCACTTCACATGGCCAGAGCAGGAGGAAGTTTGGGGGAGATGCTATACACTTTTAAACAAGGAGATCTCCTGAGAACCCTATCATGAGACAGCACCAAGGGAATGGTGCTAAATCATCCCTCCAGACCCTACCTGCAACACTGGGGTTATAATTATACCTGAGATTTGGGTGGGGATACAGATCCAAACCATATCAGACTCACTGGTTATTTAGAAGTGTGTTCTTTGATTCACATGTATTTGTGGATTTTCATCTGTTATTTGTTTTTAATTGTATTCCACTGTGGTCAAAGCACATACATCTTATGATTTAAACTCTTTTACATTTACTGTTTTATTTCCTAAAGTATGGTCTAGCCTACAGAAATCTTCTGTGTGCAGTTAGGAAGGATATGTGTTTTGCCATTGTTGCATGGGTTATTTTCTAGATATATGCTAGTTCTAGTTTGTGCAGTGTTGTTCAAGTCTTTTATTTTCTTGTTGATCTTCTGTCTAGTTATTCTATCAGTTATTGAATGTCGGTATTGAAGTCTTCTT
This sequence comes from Cheracebus regulus, assembly GCA_963574635.1. Classification (NCBI taxonomy): domain Eukaryota; kingdom Metazoa; phylum Chordata; class Mammalia; order Primates; family Pitheciidae; genus Cheracebus; species Cheracebus regulus. Next base: position 76,519 of record CAUYQU010003290.1, on the reverse strand, counting down.
GATTTGTATTTTTAGTTTGTAACTTTTTTCTCCTACCTTAATTAAAAGAACTGTATAAAACAATAATTATGAATGTATCTTGATGGGCACACAATGGATAAAGTTGTAATTTGTATTTCAATAACTTCACAAAAAAGGAGGGAAACGAAGGAGATATTTAAGAGCAGCATTTTTATGTATTATTAAAATGCAGTTGGTATTAATCTGAACTAGGTTGTTATAGTAAGATATTAATTGCGATTCTCAAGACAACAACTAAGGAAAAAAACTCAAAAAATACCATAAAGGAAATGGCACAGGCATTAAAATGGCACATAAGAAAATATCTATTTAACATAAAAGAAGGCATTAATAGAGGAATAAAGTAACAAAAGAGACACAAAATGTATAGAAAACAAATAGCAAAATGGCATATATATATATATATATCCTACCTTATTACTAATTTTACTGAATGTAAATCAATTAGGAATTCCAATTAAAAGGCAAAGATTGGCAGAATTGATTTAAAACATATGATACCAGTATATGCTATTTACAAGAGACACACTTTAGATTCAAAGACACAAATAGGTTGAAAGTAAAAGGATGCAAAAATATATACCATAAAATCAGTAACCAAAAGGATGCTGGAAATCCCACTGCTGATAACATGTCCAAAAGAAAGGAAATCAGTATATCAAAGAGACATGTCCATGTTTCTTGCAGCACTGTTCACAATTGCCAATATAAAGAATTAACATAAGTGTCTATCAACAGATGAGTGGATAAAGAAAATGGGAGTAGATAAACACAATGGAATATTATACAGCCACAAAAAAAGAATAGAATCCTGTCATTTGTAACAACATGAATTGAACTGGAGGCCATTATGTCAAGTAAAATAAGCCTAACACAGAAAGAAAAATATCGTATGCTCCTACTCATATGTGGAAGCTAAAATAGTTGATCTTATAAAGACAGAGAGTAGGATGCTGGTTAATTCTTAATTAAATTAGTAAACTATTTTTTTGTTTAATTCTTTGTTGTGTGCCTTTTTACTGCACCTACGAATACAATGCTGTAAGAGGACCCAAACCATGTCTATTTTTGGTTACTCATCAGTGGATCCTCAGTGCCTGGAACAGTGGCTGAGGCATAATAGGGACTCAATATGTATTTGATGAATGAATTTTCTTTGTACAAACTTTATAGAAAAAAAAATAACAAGTAGAAGACCTACTTAAATGGAACAACATACTCTATTCACAGGTAAGAAGATAATAATAAAGGTAAGAATTCACTCTTTCAAATAATCTATAATTTAAATGAATTCCAAACATGGATTTTTCATAGAACTAAACAAGCTAATCTAAAATCCATATGAAAGAATAACAAACCAAGACTACTTAAGATAATTCCAAAAAAGGGTATGGAGAAGAAAGCTGGAGGAGAATAGAATTTTAAAGAGAAATAACTAAATCTACAATTATGGTCAGAGATTCCAATAACCCTCTCTCAATAATTGATATAACAAAATAAGAGAAAATCAGCAAGAATAGAGTAGATGAAACGATATTATACTTACCTTGACCTAACTGATATATATATACTGTATTCCACCCAACAACAGCAGAATACTCATTCTTTCCATGCACTTACGAAACTTCAGCTAAGATATACCACATTATAGGTCATAAAACAAGGATCAATAAATTGCAAATGAGTCAAGTAACACAAAATCTGGTCTCTGACTCAATAGTATTAAGATGGAAGGTACACAACAGAAAGTTAACTGGAAAAGTTCCAAAATTTTGGAAACTAAAAACACAATTCTAGATAACCCATGGGTCAACGAAAAAACCAAAAGAGAAATTAGAAAGTATTTTACACAGAATGATAATGAAAACACAGCATATCAGAATTATGGGGATATCATTTAAAGCGGTAATTCCAGGGAAATGTTTAGTGCCAAATACCTTTTTAGAAAAAGAAGGTCTGAAACCAATTACCTTAGTTAGCATCATAAGAAACCAGAAAACCAAGACAAAAGTAAATCCAAAGTATGTAGAAGAAATAAAAAAATAAACATCAGAGCAGAAGTTTTTTTAAAAAGAGAATAGGAAACAATAGAGAAAACACTTGAAACCAAAAGTTTGTTAATTGGAAAGATCAATAACATTGTTAAACCTCTCCATATCAAAGAGGTTCAAGAAATGCCACCACAAAATATGCTACTTTAGATTTCGAACTGAGGGCACTTGGGAAATAACAAATACAGGGAAGGGCTTTCTCTGAACTCCCCTTATCTGCCTAAAGACAGATCTTCCAAAATAAACTCAATTGTCATGAATCCCCTCCCCGGGAATCTCATCAACCAGGGAGAATTAACTTGGATCACAGGAGAGGAAACTGGAGGCTGACACTGTGCCCAGACAGACTTTGTCACAGATTACCATCTATTCTTCTGAGGGCCCATTTATCTTTTCCAAAAAGTCATTTATTCTCTGTACTTAAATTGCCTACATCCCCCTTTTTTTCCCCTATTGAAATGGGTATTCAGTCATTGCATAACAACATTTTGGTCAATGATGAACCACATGTACTACAGTGGTCCCATAAGTTTATACACGATATTTTTATTGTAACTTTGTATGTTTAGATATATTTAGATAAACAAATACTTACCATTGTGTTGCAATTGCCTACAGTATACAGTACAGAAACATGCTGTACAGGATTGTAGCCTAGGAGCAGTAGGTAATACCATATAGCCTAGGTGTATAATAGGCTATACTATCTAGGTTTGTGTAAGTGTACTCTACACAAAATGTTCACAGAATAATGAAACCACCTAACAATGCATTTCTCAGAATGCGCCCCTGTATTTAAGCAATGTGTGACTGTATACGCTTCTAGATGTCACTGGATTTTGGGGTATTCACATTTTTTCATGTGATGCCTCCAAGGACATAATATATTTGTATACCTTTTGTCCTATCGATTTGTCTTACATCAATTTAATTTGTAGCCATCCAAAGGACCTAAAAGGGTGGTGATAAACTGTTTTTCCCTCTCTTACAATAGACTAATCAGACATTAAAAAAAAAAAGAAGAAGAAGAAGAAGACACAAATTACAAATAGTGGGAATGAGAGAAGTGAAGCCAAGTGGAGGAAGTGAATTAAGGTAGAAAAAAGTGGTCAAGCCTGTCAAATGCTGCTGATAAGTCAAGCAACATGATGATTCAAAAATTCCACTAACAGAATTAACTTGTGATCTTGATAAGAGTAGTTTTAGTGGTAGGCCAGGGGCCGGATAAAGCCCTCAGTGAATCAGGTACAAAACAGAATTAGAGGAGAAGGATTTGAGTCCTTGACTACAGGCAACTCTTTTAAGAATTTTGCTGGAGAAGGAAGCAGATAAGTGGCATCGTATCTAAAAGCAGAAGTAGGGTAGAGGAAAAACTGTATTTTTTAAGATGGGAGAAACAACAACATGATCGTATGCTAATGGGAATGATCAATTTGAGAGAGAAAATGTGATGATATAGAAGGAAGGGGGTAGAATTGTTAGGGCCATGTCTGTGAGTAGTCAAGGAGAATATAATCTACTGCACACGAAGAGACATTGTCCTCAGCCAAAAGAGCGAATGGCTCTTCCAGAACAACTGGAAGAAAGTCAAGTATAGTGGTACAGAAGCTGCAGGTAGGTGTGTACAAAAGGCACTAGGAACTTGTGGACGGTCTCTTCTGATTACTTCTATTTTCTCAAGAAAATAAGAAACAAAGTCATCAGGTGAGAGTAAAAATGGAAGATGGAGTACTGGAGGTTTGATGAGAGAGGGAAAGATGTCTAAAGTTCCTTTCAGTTTCAACATTCCGTGATCTTCAACCACAGGATAAAATACAGAAAAATGTTCACTTTTTTCCTCCTTGGAGGGAAAAGCAAGTTCTTTCTATAGAACTTGTTCTTATTTCTATCCTTCCCCCTTCCTCCCTTAAAACAATCCCTCAGTTTTGAAACTCATGTAATGAGACTAAATCCCTCCCCAACTCTCTTGTTGCTGTTGTTCACAGACCCCCATGTTTTGCTGAAATAAACTGAGCATCATTCTATAGCTAAACGCAAATGCCAAGGAGGAGGTATTAAATCAATTTTTTTCTGTTGCAACCAAATAGGCCCCAGATCAGTGAAAAGTGGCAGGCAGAAGATAGAAATAATATTCTGTGGTAATTGTTGTCAATATGCAAAATTCACATCTCTTACTCCATATATCTGAGGGTTTTAAAGGACAGTATCTCCATACAACAGAGTGAAAACAGAGACACAGGATAGCAAATGATGAGGAACATAAAGGAATTGCTCTTTTCACACAGGAAGTTCTCTATTACCAAATTTAAAAAGATATTATAAGGTATTATTGGATGAATTTACCTAAAGTTATAAAACACTAGTGAAAAAAAGCATCAATAATGTGAAGCTAATGTTTCTTTTATTGCTTTATTTTAAAATTTTTCTAATATTCCCAGGACAATTATAGTTGTTGCTTTTATCCTTTCTACCATTTAAATGCATAAATAACATTAAGGATCAAGTACTGTTTGCAAGCATTTTAAATATATGAATAAAAATGTAGCGATGTAGCCAGGCACAGTGGCTTATGCCTGTAATCCCAGCACTCTGGAAGGCCGGGGTGGGTGGATTGCTTGACTCCAGGAGTTCAAGACCAGCCTTGCCAACATGGCGAAAGCCCTCTCTACTAAAAATACAAAAATTAGCCAGGTGTGGTGGGAGCAGGCCTGTAATCTCGCTACTGGAGCGGGGAGGGGTGAAGTGGCACTGAATCAGGAGGATTGCTTGAGCTTGAGAGGTCAAGATCATGCCACTGCACTTCAGCCTGGGTAATGGAGAGGGACCTTGTCTCAGAAGAGAAAAAAAGAAAGAAAGAAAGAAGAAAGAAAGAAAGAAGAAAGAAAGAAAGAAGAAAGAAAGAAGAAAGAAAAAAAGAATTTTTAAAATGTAATTGAACAAGAAGAAAGAGGAGGAAAAAGGAGAAAGAAAGAAGAGAAAGCAGAAAAAGAGACACAAGGGAATGAAAGGGCTATGCTAAGGAATTGTCTCTGCTTTGGAGAGAGAACTCAACTGCACAATCAGAGGTAGTAATGTTGCAAAATGGACTTCTGGAGTAGATTTGCTTGCTTTCTTTTATAAGCATATAGTTTCTGTTTACACTATCAAAGCTTTTTGAAGAATATGATACTACTTCTAGCTTGTAAATTCCTTGAGGGCACAGGCCGTGTCTTATAGATCTTTGTATCTCACATAGCATCTAGACAATTACTAGCCATGGTGGAGGTGCCCAATAAATATCTGTAGAAGGAATGACTGCAGAAGTTGAAGCATATTAAATGTTTTTAAAAAAGAAATACAAAATGTAGTTTAATAAAATTTAAAATGCATCTTTCCAAATGTTATTTTGGGTGAATTGTGAATCCACATATTTCAAGGTAAATTTAATTTATATTTTGCCAAGTCATTTTTATTTATTTATGTATTAACTTTTTAATTTTTTAAATATGCATTGAAAATTGTATGGCTCATTAGAACAGTTATTTTTGTTTCCCTGACTTTTCATTTTGAAAAATTTAACAGAATATAGGCTTCACCTACATTCATTTTTTTGCTAATGCTTGGCCACATTTATTTTACATAACTATCAAAGTAAAAACAAAAACAAATTCTTTTAGAGTCACTTCAACAATGTAAATAATGTTGACTTTTTTTCGTAGGAATTAGATAGGGTATTTTGTCAACTCTGATTACTTCAAACTTCAAATATTTCTAAGACTTTAAGACCCTTATAAAACAGATTGACAGATCTCTTTTAGTTAACAATTTTAAATCAACCTGAAAAAAGTGCAATTATACCAGTTCCTTTTAACATTCACTTACAGCATAAGTATGTTTTTAATTAAAACAAGGATTTTTATTATAATTCTATGAATAATTAGAATAATCAAATTAATCTTTTATTTATTTTCAATTTTTCAAGACGATATTTGATTAACAATGGTATCTGACAAAAAAGCATTCTACGTTCTTTTATTTTATCTATATTATAGAAAAGAGTTAAATTTATAAATCTAGACGTGAGTGTGACATATCTACTCTGTATGTCAAGGTTGAATTCTAGGCTAGGTAATAAACATTTGAAACCACAGCAAATATACCCTGGGAATTAGCAAAACATTCAAGCTAGTTTCCTGCAATGCAGTTATCTTGACCCACAATACATTTCTAGTTTCTCTTTCAGCAACATAAGACTAAAATTTAGACATGTGCAATTTGTCTTCATTGAATTTTGGTGCTCCAGTTTTTCTGTGCAAATCAGAATAACTGATTATTAAGTGTCATAATCAGGTTTAAGGAAAAAAATTATTTAATTCTTCCACAGTTCACCAAGCATTTTCACTAACATTACCTCATTTTTAATTCACAATATTCCTGTAAAGTCAGTAGTAGTGGGATCCTCATTTTATAGACAAGGAAACTAGATCACAGAGAGCTGAAGTGATTTTCCCTGTACATACTGCCATAAAGTGGAGGAGGATCTAGATCTAATTGCAAAGCCAGTGCTTTATCCACATCATCTCATACCTGATTACTAAATTATAAAGGGCTGAACATAAATCTGATAACCTTTTAGAATTGTTTAACTGATAAAATTAGCCTCATGTTCTAAGACAGTAGCAAAGTGGGCAAGGAAACACTCCCAATAAGCTAAGGATGTAGGGGGAATCTGGAACAAATCAAAGAATTAGATGATTTTCAGAAGGGCAGAGTCAGAAGAGTGAACATTCTTCACATTTGCTAAATGTTACCTTGAGGAAAAGGAAACATATTTATCATTGCTTCCAGGCCAGAACTAAAACTAGTGGGTGAAAATTCATAGTAATAATGATCAATTTCAACAGACATAATGTGCTGGGTACTTAACTAGCACTTTACATGTGTTTTTTCATTTAACAATGAAAAAGAGTATAACCATTTCACAGATGAGGAAACTGAAGCTTCAAGAGGTTCAGTAAATTGTCTAAAGTCATACAGATAATCAGTGGTGGTGCAGGGATTTGAATATGTGTCTGACTCCAGAGCCTGTGACCTCAACCTCCATGCTGTGCTTTTTTTCCTTTAGGCCATACTGCCTATACATGGGAAATGGAGTTACCTGAAAGAATCATCCCAGAATGCTTTGAGAGTGAATAGAGGACTGTCTCAAGGGTGTTAACCACTGGTGTTTGTCATGCAACCTAGCTCTGAACCAGGCATTTGTTCAAATTGAACACTGGAACTGAATGTGGAGAACCTGGGTATTCTGAGCATTCTGAAAAATAGCATTGGCATTTGTCCTGGGAAGGAACAAGATTCAATGGCTGAATAGTTCCTAGAAGTCAGAAAGGAAAGATGGCAGCCAGAGTCCACATGAGTAAAGTGCAAGAAAGAAGCTAGGTACCACCATCCATCTGGTTGCTCAAATCCACACCTATCAGTAATCTTTGATTTGCTACTCTTTTTTTTTTCCACCTAACCTCCCTCATCTGGTTTACCAAGAGGTCCCCACCAACTCTACCTCCAACATATTTGCTGAATCCCTTCATTTCTCTCCACTGTCATCATCCTGGTCCAGGTCTTCCCCATCTCCCACCTGACTGACTGCAATAACCACTAACTGGTCTTGCTGACTCTACCCTTGACTCTTATAGTCTATTCTCAACAAGAAGCCAGAGTGATCTTGTGAAAATGTGAACAAAATCATGTCATGCCTCTGTTAAAAATAGTTTAGGGGCTCCTCACTGCTCATAGAATAATGAAAAACTTTTTCCCAGGCCTAAAAAGTCCCCACATTGATTGGCCTCCATCTGCCTCCCCAGCCTCCTGTTGCCCCACACTTCCCTTTGCTCTCTTCAAGCCCCAGACAGTGCAGTGTAGTGGTAAGTGCCTAGAGGTTGGAGCCAGACTGCCTGGACTTGAATTTTGACTTGACCACTTAGTAGCTCTGTGACCTTGGGCAACTTATTTAAGGTTCCTGTACCTCAGTGTCCCCTATTAATAAAATAGAACAATAATAGTGACTAGCTCATAGGTACCAACTCAATTAAGTGAATCTGTATATGACAAGTTATTCAAATAGTGCTTAGAATATAGTGAGTATTGTTATTATTATAATGTCCAGCTAAGCCCTGCCTCAGGACACTTGCACTTGCTGTTTCTTCTACTTGGAATGTTTGCACACCAGGTCTTCATTAGACAATTCTTAAGACTTCAGCACAAATATCATTTTTGCCAAAATGCACCTCTGACCCTCCCATCCTGATCCAGTCAACTCTATTACAATTCCCGCTTTTATTACCTTCATTAACATTCACCACAATTTGTTAAATGAATGAATAAAGGTACTGTCTTCTCAGGGACTGCATTAGAACATAGTTAGAAGGAAGAGTGGAACCTTGTAAGGCTCTTTGCAACCTTTACTGGTATTTAAAGATTGCTCTTTGCAATCTTTACTGGTATTTAAGGCTCTTTGCAATCTTTACTGGTATTTTCTGTTTCAGAAATCTACTTTTATGCTGCTTATTTATTCTATAATTGTTTCACTTTATTTCCCCTTAGTGATTAGTAAAGTTCTCCTGGAAAATGTCAGTTCTCACAGCTGTGCTAAGGGCAAACACAGAAGGGGGTTTTTCTGCCTAACTGGTCCTGAGTCAGAGGGACTAGAAGAGGGAGCATGAGAGTGGCATTCAATATCCAAGAAAGAGACCCCCCAAGAGGGCAAGGAAGAACCAAGGACTGAGGACACAGCAACAGCCTAGCAATGCTTCTTTGGAAAATCATCATGCTTTGCACATGATTGTTTTAATAAAGAAGGCTGAGCCCTTACTACTCCCATCTGTCATGGCCATGGAACAGGAATCCCACAATGAACAAGAGGGCTTCACACATTGCTTGGCACATAGTAGGCATCTAGTAACTCAACATAGCACATGTTTATGACTTGTATACTGTATGTGAGACACTGTGCTAAGCTCTAAGCATGCATTATCTTATTTAAACCTCACGTGGATCCTTTGAGGGTCTTTTCACAGAAAAGGAAACTGAGGCTCAGGGAGGATAAATGACTCTTCTGAAGTTGCAGAGCTAGTGTATAGGATTTAAACCCAGGTCTTTATTCCTAATAGCCTCCCTATTTGATGAATAATGAATCCCTGAGATCTTTGCTGATAATAAGATCATATGTTTACAAAGTTCAACCAAAAAGAAATAATTTGTATCAAAATCAAACATAACACTGTAGAACCATGGTTCGCAACCATGAGCAATTTTGGCCCTGAAGAGATATTTGGCAATTTCCAAAGACATCTGCTGAGTGGGGTAGAGGCCAAGAATGCTGTTACCCGTCCTAGAATGTACAGGTCAGTTTGCCACAACAAAGAACTATATATAGTCCAAAATGTCCATAGTGACAAGGCTGAACAACTCTGTAGAAAGAATGGTTAAAGCAAAGAGGACAATATGTTTCTTTCATAAAAAATGTAACAGAAGAAATGGAACAATTCTGAATACCACTTTTTGTTTTCCCCTCATGATGCACTAGTCTAAAATTTAAAATTATTGCATGTTTTTTGTGATATTATCAACGAGGGTCAAAGTCAGCTAGCTCCTCTGAAAGCAATCATTCTCCAAATAGAATGAAGCCAAATGCTGAACTACAGAACTGACCACCCATGATTTTGTGCACCAATACTTTCTTTACTCCTTTAATTCCACATTAATCCAGGGTGGTAGATGGGGTTCAAAAATCTGTCTGAGCTCACAATTCTGGGCCAATCCTGACCTCTCGCTGCCATCTTACAGAAACAGCTTCTCCAACTGCTTCATACACTGTGGTCCTAGTTTCATGAATGGTAGCTTCAATTTTGATTAAAATTCATAAGCCACAGTCATATTTCCTTTTGTCTTTGTGGTGAGCCCGTGTGAAATAAATGAATGTATCAGCACACACTGGAGCAAGGAGATGGGACTCTGACAATTCTAAGCTATTCAAAAAGTTTTTTCATAATCGTGAATTCAGGGCACAGTTTTGATGGCCAGAAACAAATGGTTTCAACAACTCATGCTCACACTCTTTTTTTCCCCAAAAGGTTGACTATAACTATTGCTTTGTTAAACTTTATGAATCACATTTCAAAAGAGAAAATACCACTCTAATCCACTTTCTATTGACGACAGCAAGATTAACTGTTGCCTCAAACTCATGTCCCTCCCACAATGTCTAGCAAAGTATTTGTAAGTGTTGCCCAGGGATCCACCCACTCATTAAAAAGACCCATGTTGCAAATACCAATCTGGAAACCTATTGGCTTCTAGAACAAATACAAATAAGCAGATTATGTCGTTTATCCCCTCTTTCTTTGTATCTGTAGCTAGATGTATGGAATAGAATGTGATAAAACAGGGTTTAAGGAAATAGCAGCATACAGAAATTTGACTGTTGAGGAAAAATACTTGTTTTAAGAAATAAAAGCACCAATATAAAAAAATTGCCTGGGGCTAAGAGGAGGGAAGAATGTAGAGTAACAAAATGTATCGGGTGGCGGGTTTTATTTTGGGTTTAGGCACAGGTTTTGTAACTAGGTAGTAGTGGTAGCTGCACAACATTGTGAATGTGCTAAATACCACTTCTAAATGATTAATGTTATGTAAACTGCACTTAATTTTTTTAAAGATCTCTAAATAGGGCTAATGAGGTATGTGGTTAGATAATATACATTTGACTTGGTGTTCACAGGGTTAACCTGCATTTCCATCATCACAAAATGCCTAATGCATGCTTGCACACTTAGGTGTTAATACATATTATAGTTTTCTCCCCCTTTTTGATAAAAGAGAATTTAATAAAGGTAACCAAATTACTGAGAAATATTAAAAATCTAAAAATATTAAAAATATGTTATTGGATTTTAAATTATTGTTAACCTAACTACTGAAAATGTAAGATGTGTTCTGAATGTTTAAATCAATTCCAGTCCTTCAAGTTCTGTAATGAACAGCAGTAGGTCTTTCACTCACTGAGACCAATGTGATTTTTTTCCTACCTTGCATCTCTATTTCAGCTGAAAGGAAAAAAAAAAAAAAGAAATTATACAACAAATGGTCTTTCTCTTTATTGTAGATCACTTACAAGTTGCTTCAGACAACTGGCTTTTTGTCCAGGTGTCTTGTTTATCTCTCCCTGTGTTATGGTGATAACCCAAGCATTCTGAAATCCCATCTGCAAAACCACCATTACTACATTCCTCTAGAGCCCATTTTAAGGAAGACTTCCACAGAAATAGATAAATCCTTCCCCCTTTCCAAGGCCAACATAACTCAGGGCAGTGAGTTCAGACAAAAATTTCATTTATGGTTGGGTTACCTAACCCCATCCCCCTCTCCTAAAGGCCAGTATATCTCTTGAGTTGTTTGATGTTTTTAGAGAGGTCCCTAAGTTGAGAGACAAATCAATTGTTTTATATACACAAAGCACACAGAGTCAGAGAAGTGGAAAGAAGTAACTCAGTGGGCCAGTGCTAAAATCTTGGCGGAGACACAGGTTCCCGTGCGCGCGCGCGCAAGGACACACACACACACACACACACACACACACACACACACACACAATCTATAACGCCTGGTGCCTTCCCTCAGGCTGTCTTTTTCTACTCTCTTTTTGCCTGGATCCACGTGTTGGGGGAGGGGACCGCAGACAAAGTTCCGCAGTGCTTTCTCTTCCCCGCCCCCCAGCAACTCAAGCAAGGAGGTCGGGACTTCCCCTCTCCTCCCCCTCCCAGGAATGGCCGTAAGCATTTCTCCTCCAGCTAAATCCTCCTTTCTCACTCAAGTCTGATTGATGCTAACTAATGTCGAGTTAGTTCCTTTAAAGAAGTTATCTTGCTACCAAGTGTGAGCAGGTCCAAACCGGAGGTGGAGGGCGGGGGCGGGGGGTGAGGAAGGTGAGTAAACGGAGCTGGGAATGGCAGCTCACACCAAACAAAAACGACGATCGTTACATTGTATTTAATTTATAATTAATCCTCAAGAGAAATAAAGCCGTTTTCTTTACCAATGGATCCCTTTTCTTACTGTGAGTATCTCGTGCGCGCGAACGGTCCCCACTTCCCCAGAGCCTCACAGCTCTAAGGAGAGCAAGGAGTCCCCAGATAACTATTTAGTATAAACAAACCGTGCGGCTTTAATGGAATTACCTCAGCCTGCTAGTAAATAATTTATAGTAGGCAGTAAATAAAATATGGTTCTACGTCTTTAAAAGAGTTGTCAAGTGAAAACACCCACCAGAGGGACGTAAACCCCAAAGATTGTCACGCTTAAAGACGCCGGTTGGGATGAGAGCCGGGTGGAAAGACAACATGTTTTTCTACCCCGAAGGAAGACGTGTATGCTGCCACAGCCAGAGCGGGCAGCTCTCAAGGTTCCCGCATGGAGAAGGAGGAGAGACAGCCTGTGTTTGTCACTTAGCAGAGGGGCAAGGGATTAAAACGCAAAGGGAGGAGGTGCACTTTCATAATAGTACCTTCTACTTAAAAGCCTAGACACTTTCAAATTCGTTTTCACACTTAATCCTCGCCACAAATGTTCCAGAAAGATCAGGCCAGAGCCGTGTTTCCCATTTTGCCGATGAGTAAAAACAAGGCTCAGAGGCTGAGGGACAGTGACCGTGTACACCTGCTGGGCAGTAAATGGGACGCGGGAATCCAGGTTTTTCCAGCTCTGGCCCAGGAAGCTCTTCTCCCAGGTGACTCCAGGAGTAGCTCCCCTCCGACACACACACACACACACACACACACACAACCAACCCAGCACACTCGCCCAGTTTTACAACACTTCGGCACGTCTTCTTTCGGTGACCTGAGAACCCTCTAAATAAATTTTCTGCCCCCTCTTCTCCGAATCACGCCCCTGGAAGGCTCATCCCCAATTCAGGGAAGAAGAAAGATTTATGAGCCTCTCCTCAAGGTTACCCCCAAGACAACCTTGACCATGAAACTAGAATCTTGAACACTTGACCTAAATTTCCAAGGGCATCTGTTTCCGTCTGTAATTGTCACCAGGCTTCATTTGAAATTCGATCCTGTGTCACTAATGGTATTAACAGGAGCTGAGGTCCAACCTTCCAACGGGAGACTGTTGCATATGATTTTACATCCAAACGAAAGTAAATCAGTTTCTATAAACCTGCAGCAACCCCCTCCCTGAGTACAATAAAACTGTTGTCGCAATCAATAAATCTCTGGTTTGGGGCAATGAAAATTAGATAACTGTTCTCTGTGTCTGTCTCTTCTCCCCACCCCCCCCCACCCCCATTAAGACAAAGCCACTATTCAAAGAATGGGGCGTCTTGTTAACCATTTCTGAAGTCCCTCGCTGTACCCGGCGCCTTTCAGACACGCACCTCTCAGTCATAGGAGAAAACCAGACGTTTAATTATGGTGACTTTTGTTCGATCATTACGGATAATAAAGGCAACCTTTTCGCTAGATACAATTATAACGCAAGCTGCTCCAACACCTGCACGGATCGCATTTGTCTCCACCGTGTTTTTTTTTGTTGTTGTTGTTACTTCTCCTCTAAACTGCATTTGAATTTTTCCTTCTCTTCTGACCAGAAAATTTAATATGTTGCAAGAGATAGATTTCACGAAAACGCGTTGTCCTTTCTGTAGCTACATCTGCTCCGACCTATTAAGAAAAGTAAGACATTTTGATACTAATTGCAAATAAATTGTGATGTGTTCACCGAGTAATTGATTTAATGAAGTTCATATGAAACTCCTGAGATTGGCCAAGTGAAAGGCCCCCTGGTGCTTCCATTGTAGAGGAAAAGGAAGGTTGGTTTTTCGTTTTCTTTCTTTAAAAAAAAGAAAAAAATAGAGGTGGTGTGGAGGGTGGAGGGGATGGGGGAGGGGTGGGCACAGATGTTACCTCCACAGAGGCAGCTCCGTGGCGGGAAGGAGCAGCCGGTTAGTGCCTCCCTCTTGTCGGCGTCGGCCGCGAGCCGCCAGCCCAGCTAAACCAGGCGCAGGCGGCCGCTCCCAGCGTCGAGCCCCGGCAGTAGGATAAGCGCAATTCAGTGGCAAACGTGGGCCAAGGAGAGGGTCAGTGCGTGGGCCGCCCGCGTCCTCCCGGTTGCCAAGGTTGCACAGGGCGCTGCCGCCCGGTCCAGTTCGTCGCTTCCTGGAGTGCTCGACGTTGGCCTCTAAACCTGTTTCTGTCTCTGGCCCGAGGCCCAGAGGCTGGCGGGGGAGCCCAGGCGTCTCTCCCCTGAGTCTTGGAGCCCAAGTCTCAGTTGAGGCCAGGGGAGAGGGCTGCGGTAGCTAACAAGACGCCACCCCGCGTGCGGGCCAGGGGCTCCGAGGTTTCGGGCCCGAGCTCACCCCTCAAGCAAGAATATGGACAATGAAGCCGCCTTCGGCCTCACGGGGGTTTTCCTTTTTAACTTTTCTGACCAGCCACGTCGGCGAGTTAAAGGGCCCGGGCGTGCATGAAGGATACAGAGAAGGAGTAAGACTTTTCTTAACACCTACTGTGTGCCAGACCAAGTGTTTCTCAGACAGTTCCCTTTCTCCAAGCAATGGGTGGGAGGTATTATTTTGCTCCCTCTTAACATATGTAGAAACTGAGATCGGAAGAACCCTTGACAGCAACGTGCCAACAATGCCCTGACTACCCTGGGCCATCGACAAGCCCAGCTCTCCTGGAAGGAGAAGGCAGATTTCCGCAAAACTGTCCCCAGTTTGCCCCCAAACCCTCCAAATATCCCCCCCAGTCCCCAGCACAGGGATACAAGACTGAAAATGCCGCAGAGCCCCGCCCATATCTCCGAGTAGGCGGAGCAGTCTTCGGCTAGAGTTTGAAATTTTTCTTTCGTTTTGTTTTAAAGAAAGAAGACCTCGTTTGAATAATCAGAGCCCTAATTGAGCTAGCGAGTGGCTCCAAGCTCCTCAGAGTTGCCCTGCGGATGAACTTTCCCTGAGTTCTTTCTCCCGGGTCTGGAGGCCCCTAATGTGGGTCCGAAAGTGCCCGCAGGCGACAACGGTACAAAGGTGGTCCTGCTGACTCTGCCCGGGTGTCGACCGAACCCACAAGCTCGAGTGCGTGGGAGGCGAGGGCCGGAGGGATGGTCCTTCCATCCCCTCCGCCCACTTCAGGGAGGACGCACGGGTTCGGCGCCTTGAAGAGACCGCCCGCAGCGCGCAGGCGGGTCCTCACCCGAGGGCGAGGCGAAGCGCTTAACACCCAGGCAAATGCAAATGGTCAACGCTGGGGTCTGATCCGGGCCAAGTTCTCTGCCCAAGGGGCGAGACCACGCGCCAATGAAGGCGAAGAAACCAGTCCCTTGCTTTCCGTTTAGACAATTGCAACTGTACGCGAGCGCTGCACGCCCAGCCCGAGGGAAGAGGGGCCGGGAAGCAACCAGAGCCTGCCTGGGCCGGGCCGCCTGAATGCCACCTTGTCCTGGGTGGAAGCTGGGCACTATGTGCCCAGACTGCTTCTTCCAGGGAGCTCCGACACCACGCTCTATCAGGACCCGTCCAGCGCGGGCCCACCCTTGCCGCTGCTCACGGCCGCTGCAGTCGTTGTTCGGCCCGAAGCACCTCTCCTTTGGCGGGCTTTTCCTCTATTCTTCGGGGCTCAGAACGATGAGGGACTAGGCCACCTTGCCCTAGCACGGGGGAACCCAGCTAGACGTCCTTGACTCCAGGGTTAGCGTTTCTGGGACACAAGAGGGGTCTCATGGATGTCCGGGCCCCTTCTCCCACTTCTGGGCCTTGGAGTAGGTGAAGTGGAAGCAACTCTCTCGCGCTCCACGTGACAAATACACTTTCTTGGGTCGCGAGTCGGGCCCTTCACTCCTGTGCACCACAAACGGCGGCCGCAAGGGCCCGGTGCGTCGAGGAAGGGGTGGGCTACAGCACTGCGGGCTAGGGAGGCCAGGGGGCATGGGCCAAAAGGATCTTCGGCATTGTTAAGGGAGGCGCCCACTGGGAGAGAGAAGTTAGGGTTTGAGCGGCTTGGCCAGCCGGGATTGTTTCGGGATGACCTTTTCTCCCCAATAAGTGGGCACCAGCTGCTGATAAGGGCGGGAGAAGGGCACGCAGCCTTTGTGAACACTTTCCACATTCCTGGGGCCAGGAGATTGACAGGAGCCTTGGAGGGTATGGGGGTCGCGATGTCCCGCTTAGTTTGAAGTTGCACCCCAGGACTTTTCCCCTCCCGGGATCAGCTGCATCCCGCAATCCGGGCGGCCCGCTCCCCCTGCCGCAGCGCCGCCTACGGTCTGAAGGTGGGCCCCTAAAGGCTCCGACAGGCGCGGGGAGTCCAGGGATGGGGGCCGGGGAGGCCGCGGGGGAGCTGGTGTGCTCCGGCCCCGGTCTGAGAAGCGGTCACCCGCAGGGGCTTGGCTTCTGAAAGTGCGATTTAGGTAGCTGGGAGTGGAGATTTACGATCCTGGAGGACAGAGCGTGAAAGGGGTATCATCATCAGTTTTGACTGAAAGAAAGAAAACATATCTTTAACAAAAAGAAGGGCTCTTGGCATTCACCCGCGTTGTTAGGACAACGTGAACTATCCTTGAAATGATTAGTTCCACTTCAAAGGAATTTACATTCAACAGTGAAAACTCAGCCTCTTTTTACTTATTCGAAAAGACTTTTCACTACGGAGAGTTATATGTTCGGTCCTTCTATTTATTTTTCCGCGTTCACGGTGCACTTGTGTTAAATCAACAGAGAGCCGCGCAACGCACTCATTATGCGAGCCAGTCCAGGGTTCCCGGGACCCAGAGTCACAGGTAGACAGAGCCGGGAAGAGGGTTGTTGGGGTTGGGGTTTGCACCACGCAGGCGCCTCCCTGGCTCAGGGATGGGGTGGGAAACAGTGGATCAGGTCTGCGAGTGTGGGCAGAACGCAACCGAAAAAACTTCACCCAAGCCCAACCCAAGGGCAGTAATCAGAGATCTTGAACGTCCGCTATTCGCATAGCGCAAGGCACGCTCTATGTTTCTTGTGGAGAAAGTGGACCTGAAGTTCTCCAGGGACACCTTAGGAACATCTGTTAAAAACTGATCAGGTTGGCATAACTTCGCTGGGCAAAATTAAAGCCTATCTTCACAAACTGAGAAGATAATTCCCATCTCTTAGTACCTTGGGACGTTTGCTCACATAGACTCTCTCAGGGCCCACAGGTCCGCGCCCCACCCCCACCCCCACCCCCACGTCGCCACTTGTCCCCCAATCCAGGAAACTTCTACCCCAAGGAACAACACCACTAAGTTTACGAGCGACTCTTACTCCCGGGGAGGGGTAGGGGGCGGGGGTGAGGAGTTGGGGAATGCTACCCCTCGAACTGACCCTGGAGGGCCTGAAGATGTGGCTGGGATACTTCCCACCCCCTCCGGGAACGAGCACCAGCAACCAATTCTCAGCTTCACCTCACACACACACCCGCCCAACCCCACTCCCACCTCCCGCTCCAAAATCTTTTCTTCAACCCAAGGCTAAGTTTTTCTCACCAAGAACAATGATGTTAAGCTTTTCCTTGATGGTCTTTTCCAGCTTCTAATTAAATAGGAAAAAGAATCTGGGTTAGACATTGGACTCAAATTTTTCTACTATTCTCTAACATATCTGGATTCAGACCTGGCAACTGGCCCCGTGTCTTGAAATATTGTCAACATGAATCCTAACAGCTGTCCTTTCTCGCAGTTTTGGGGCCGCTCCTCAGTAGGTTCAGAAGCAGTGACCACAGGCTGCTTGGCTAGGAGTTAAACGTCGCTACTGTTTGACACCTGGTAACAAACGTGTAAGCTGGAGAGGTGACTGGGGCAGGCCCTCATCCCCCTGTGTTTCTGGTTGAACAAGAACTCAGGTTTTGTTTACCGTTCTGGAGCTCCTCTCCTATTCCTTTTTCCTCCTGGATCCTCCTGGACTTATTTCACCTTCTTGGTCAGAAGGTTTCCTTTGTTTCTTCTGCCCACACCTAATCCTGAGGCATCCCTGCTCCCTCCCTATCTCTATCCCCAGTTCCCTCCCTGTCTCCCTCCCTATCTCTCTAAATCTCTCTGGGACATTTCCTGTCCTTCAGGAGGAATCAAACTACAGTCACACTTGAGTCAGAATCCCAAGCTGGAATGTGGATTTGCCAACTCTCCCAAGTGGTTGAAGAGACTTTGCAGACAATCATGAGATTCCAACCCCCGCCCCACCCCATTCCCAACTAGATCTATGCCTTACTTCTAATATTGAACTCCTAGAGACTTTCAAATGGGTTGATGTTTGTTCCTCAGTGGTATCTACTTTTCTCGGCAGGTGGCAAACATATTTCAGTGTCAACATCAGGATCTGTCTTTGTGGAGTTGTGTGTAGCTTTGGAGGTGCCTTTCTTGATCTCAGGCAGTGAGGAAAGAAAAGAAGAAAACAAGAAAGAAAGAAAAGAGAGAAAGGGAAAAGAAAGGAAGGAAGGAAGGAACGAAAGAAAGGAAGGAAGAAAGAAAGAAGGGAGGGAAGGAAGGAAGAAAGGAAGGGAGAAAGAAAGAAGGGAAGGAGAGAGGGAAGGAGGGAAGAAAGGAAGGGAGAAAGAATGGAAAGGAAGGAAGGAGGGAGGGAAGGAAGGAAGAAAGGGAGAAAGGAAAGAGAAAGAAAAAGAAAGGACGGAGGGAGGGAAAGAAGAAAGGAAGGAAGAGAGAGAAAGAAAGAAAGGAAAGAGAAAGAGATGAAAGAAAGAAAAAAGAAAGGAGGGAGGGAAGGAAGGAAGAAAGAGAAGGAAGGAAGGAAAAAAGGAAGGAATGAAAAGAAAGAAAGAGAAGAAAAAAGAAAGAGAGAGAGAGAAAGGGAATGGGAAAGGAGAGGCCCTGGTAGAAAGCAATGCTGGGAGAGTGCAGAGAGGCCTCCAGCTGAAAAGGCTTGAGAATGAGAGGCTTCCAGCTCCCAAGGCGGCTCTGGTGGGGGGAGGGTAGGAGGAGGCGTGTGAGAAAAGTGACACATCCTAAAGCACACCCCAGGAGATCTGGGGATCTAGGAAGGACTCAAAATGTATTTCTAATTACTTTTCATGCTCTCAGAAAAGGGGCTCCTTTTAAGTTCTATTTTAAACACTTGTTATTGTACTGAGTTATAGTCCACATTTAAAAGTGCTGTTTATACGTTTTAACTTTTTATGGAGGGTGGGAGGATGGTAAATGTTAGAAATGTAGTTTTCTGGAAAAATCTGTGAAAATCAGAACTTGGAAACTTCTTTAATAATAGCTTCTTTCCTCATTATGAGAAGTAATGCAAAGTATCAAAGACATTGATTTGCCATAAAATTTTAAGAGTCTTTATAAGAGACAAAGAAACTCTTCTTCCTGCCTTGGTTCCATGTCAGGTATCTCTCAGGTAGCTGAGGCTCTAAATGTGCAAGTATGACTTATGTGGACATGACTGCAGAGCAGACATCCAGTCAGCAGAGGGCACACTCGTCACTGTCAAACTCTTATTTTCTGATTTGGAGGTGACAATGGTAGGTAGAGGCAGGAATGGTGGGCATAATCACATTAGCATAGGGCTCAAGTGGAAATCAAAAAATAAGAATAGTCATTTTATCTTGAGAGTAAGCACCAAGATAGCAAAAGAGAACACGTTGCTATGTTTGACAACCATGGAGTCCCCCCAAAATCAAAGTGTCTCAGGACTGAAAAAACGGTCCTTTAAGAATCTTGATTTGGGTGGCTGGCAAGATGGCTGAATAGGAACAGCTCTAGGCTGCAGCTCTCAGGGAGATCAGCGCAGAAGGTGGGTGATTTCTGCATTTCCAGTTGAGTTACCTGGTTCAACTCACTGGGACTGGAAGGACAGTGGGTGCAGCCCACGGAGGGCAAACCGAAGCAGGGTGGGACATTGCCTCACCCTGGAAGTGCAAAGGGTTGGGGAACTCCCTCCCCTAGCCAAGGGAAGCCATGAGGGACGGTGCATTCCAGCCCAGATACTATGCTTTTCCCAAGGTCTTCGCAACGCAAGACCAGGAGATTCCCTCGGGTGCCTACACCACCAGGTCCCTGGGTTTCAAGCACAAAACTGGGTGGCTGTTTGAGCAGACACTGAGCTAGCTGCAGAAGGTATTTTTTTTATTTTTTTTATTTTTATTTTTTTTATTTTTAATAACCCAATGGTGCCTGGAATGCCAGTGAAACAGAACCCTTCACTCCCCTGGAAAGGGGGCTGAAGCCAGGGAACCAAGTGGTCTGGCTCAGCAGATCCCACCCCCATTGAGCCCAGCCAGCTAAGATCCACTGGGTTGAAATTCTCACTGCCAGCACAGCAGTCTGAAGTCGACCTGGGACACTTGAGCTTGGTGGGGGAATGGACGTCCACCATTACTGAGGCTTCAGTAGGTGGTTCTTCCCTCACAATGTAAACAAAGCCACCAGGAAGCTCCAAATGGGTGGAGCCCACCTCAGCTCGGGGAAAGCCACTGTAGCCAGACTGCCTCTCTGGATTTCTCCTCTCTGGGCAAGACATCTGTGAAAGAAAGGCAGCAGCCACAGTCAGAGGCTTGTAGATAAAACTCCCATCTCCCTGTAACAGAGCACCTGGAGGAAGGGGCAGCTGTGGGCACAGCTTCAGCACACTTAAATATCCCTGCCTGCTGGCTCTGTGCAGCGGATCTCCCAGCACAGCGTTTGAGCTCTGCTAAGGGACAGACTGCCTCCTTAAGTGGGTCCCTGGCCCCTGTCTCTCCTGACTGGGAGACACCTCCTAGCAGAAGTCAACAGATACCTTACATGCTGGCATATGGCAGGTGCCCCTCTGTTCAGCAGCCTCCGCTGGTGATACCCAGGCAAACAGGGTCTAGAGTGGACTTCCAGCAAACCCCAGCAGACCTGCAGCTAAGAGGACTGACTGCTACAAGGAAAGCTAACAAACAAAAAGGAATAGCATCAACATCAAAAAAAAAAAGGACGTCCACACAGAAACCCCATCTGAAGGACACCAACATCAAAGACCAACAGTAGATAAATCCACAAAAAATGAGGAAAAACCAGCAGAAAATGGCTGAAAATTCCAAAAACCAGAATGCCTCTTCTCCCCCAAAGGAATGAACAAAGCCTCCAAGAAATACGGGACTATGTGAAAAGACCAAACCTATGTTTGACTGGTATACCTGAAAGTGACGAGGAGAATGGAACCAAGTTGGGAAACACTCTTCAGGATATTACCCAGGAGAACTTCCCCAACCTAGCAACACAGGCCAACATTCAAATTCAGAAAATACAGAGAACACAACAAAGATTCTCCTCCAGAAGAACAACCCCAGGACACATAATCATTGAATTCACCAAGGTTGAAATGAAGGAAAAAATGTCAAGGGCAACCAGAGAGAAAGGTTGGGTTACCCACAAAGGGAAACCCATCAGACTAGCAGCGGATCTCTCAGCAGAAACCCTACAAGCCAGAAGAGAGTGAGGGCCAATATTCAACATTCTTAAAGAAAAGAATTTTCAACCCAGAATTTCATATCCAGCAAAACTAAGCATCATAAGTGAAGAAGAAATAAAATTCTTTACAGACAAGGAAATGCTAAGAGATTTTGTCACCACCAGTCCTGCCTTACAAGAGCTCCTGAAGGAAGCACAAACTATGGACAGAAAAAACTGGTACCAGCCACTGCAAAAACATACCAAATTATAAAAGACCATTGACATTATGAAGAAACTGCATCAACTAACGGGCAAAATAATCAGTTAGCATCATAATGACAGGATCAAATTCACACATAACAATATTAACCTTAAATGTAAAACAAACAATCACATCAAAAAGAAGGTGAAGGATATGAAGAGACACTTCTCAAAAGAAGACATTTATGCATCCATCAAACATGAAAAAAAGCTCATCATCACTGGTCGATAGAGAAATGCAAATAAAAACCAGTGAGATACCATCTCACACCAATTAGAAGGGTGATCATTAAAAAGTCATGAAACAACAGATGCTGGAGAGGATGTGAAGAAATAGGAACGCTTTTACACTGTTGGTGGGAGTGTAAATTAGTTCAACCATTGTGGAAGACAGTGTGGCAATTCCTCAAGGACCTGGAAATAGAAATTCCATTTGACCCAGCAATCTCATCACTGTATATATACACAAAGTATTATAAATCATTCTACTATAAAAACACATGCACACATATGTTTATTGCAGCACTATTCACAATAGCAAAGACTTGGGACCAACCCAAATGCCCATCAATGATATATTGGATAAAGAAAATATGTCACCACGTATACACCATGGAATACTATGCAGCCATAAAAAAGGATGAGTTCATGTGCTTTGCAGGGACATGGATGAAGCTGGAAACCATCATTCTCAGCAAACTAACACAGGAACAGAAAACCAAACACCACATATTCTCAATCATAAGTGGGAGTTGAACAATGAGAACACATGGACACAGGGAGGGGAACATCACATACCAGGGCCTCTTGGTGGGTGAGAGGCTAAGGAAGGCATAGCATTAGGAGAAACACCTAATGTAGGTGACAAGCTGATGGGTGCAGCAACCCACCATGGCACGTGTATACCTATGTAACAAACCTGCATGTTCTGCACATGTATCCCAGAACTTGAAGTATTAAAATAAAGTTTTTTTTATACTTAAAGTATTTTTTAAAAATCTTTATTTGTGGTCAAAGTATTCACTGAATGAAGACATGATATTCGCTGTTTGTGAAATTTTGAAACACCTAGACCCTCTCAGAACCAAGAGGAATGCCATAAAGAGCACTGGACATGACACTGAAAGCCTTTGGTTCTAGTGCCATTTCTGTCAGTTCTTAGGCAAGTCACTTTCTTCATCTATAATATAGATGAGTTTCAGTTTCTTCATCTATAATATAAAAGTTTCTGTTTCTTCATCTAGAATATAAAAAAGTGGAAATGGAACCAGATTATCTCTAAGGTCCCTTCTTACGGTATGCGATTCTGGGAACAAAATGAAATCTGAGCCCACTTAGAATTTATCTTCACATTCTAGAATCTCAAACTACAGTTTCTAGAAGAGTCACATGCAGGCAGGGTTATGAAAATAGCAAGTGGTGCTGCCCGCTTTGTGATGCAGCATTTTGTGTTGTCCAGCCTTCCAGCTCTTTTGGGAATAACACTCGATCTTTCTTGGTGGAAATGATAGAAGCCAGACGCTCTCAGGCTGGAAGCTGGCAGCACATAGATAGTAAGTAGAAATGCTTAAGAAGAAAGCCAGAGACCAAGGCACTGCTCACACTGAGGAGGCTGAGGTCTTGAGATAAGGCCAAAATACTAATGTTAGTAGACCCCTAACATTCTCCTTGGTTAGATCTGGAGACCATTGGGAACCCTCAGATTTAAAATTGCCACTGTCATTTCTTTTGTCATATTTGTTTTCCTCGGGCCTTTTTTTTTTTTTTTGAGATGGAGTCTTACTCTGTTGCCCAAGATGGAGTGCAGTGGCACAATCTCGGCTCACTGCAATCTCCATTTCCTGGGTTCAAGCGATTCTCCTGCCTCAAACTCCTGAATAGCTGGGACTACAGGCACGTGCCGCCACGCCTGCCTAATTTTTTGTATTTTAGTAGAGATAGGGTTGCACTCAAGTAAACCAGACTGGTCTTGAACTCCTGACCTCAGGCAATCTGCCCACCTCAGCCTCCCAAAGTGCTGGGATTACAGGTATGAGTCACTGAATCCAGCCTCTTCAGGCCTTTTTGAACAACATTAAAGTTCTGGTTTTCCTCTGATGAGTAATTTTATACTGATTTGAACACCTGAAGCAATTGCTTGAATTGGAGTTTCTTGATGCTGTCTAAAGCATATAACAAACAGACTTGTTTACCATGGAGAGTACAGCCACCACTGATTTTATTATTCCACTCTTTAATTGGCATGAGACTTCTAACATTGACAGCAACAAAGCCATGTGCAGCTCTAGATGCTGCACTAGCTCATTGGCTGAACTGCTTAGGATATGTTGTGAATAGGTAGAATTATGAAATCCCTGAAGGCCTAAGGTCTACTGTATTCGGAACCTGCTTCCCTCTGTCCCGTCCACCTCACTTCCCAGCTGCTATGGTGTGAATGTGTCCCTTAAAATTCATGTGCTGAAACTTAATCACCAATGCAACAGTGTCAGGAGGTGGGACCTTTTGAGAGGTGTTTAGGTCATAAGGGCTCTGCCCTCATAAATAGATAAATGCTACTTTAAAGGGGCTTGCTTGCAGATGTGCAGTCTCTCTTTTTTGCCATGTCAAGACATGGCATTTACCCCATATGGAAAATGCAGCATTCAAGGACCTGGCATGGAAGCAGAGAAATCAGGCGCTTAACCTGCCAGCATCTTCATCTTGCACTCTCCAGCCAGTGTCTGTGAGAGAGTAAGTTCCTGTTCTTCATAAATTATCCAGTCTCAGGTTTTCTGTTACAGCAGCACAAAATGGACTAAGACACCAACTTTATGTAGCCAAGCTGAGGGCTCATAGCTTGTGAAGCTTCAGACAGGCTAGCCTGACGTTTCACAAAGTTAGGTTTTGGTGAGCAAGTGCTGTCATTCATCTTGGGCCTGCATAGTCCGGTACCATGATCACTAGCCACATGTGGCTAGTGAGCAATTGAAATGCAGCTAATCCAAACTGAGGTATGCTGTAAGTGGAAAATGGATACTGGATTTCCAAGACTTGGTCCCAAAAAAGACCACAAAGTATCTCATTAACAACTTCTATATTGATTACATGTGGAAATGATAACTTTTTAGATATGCTGGATTAAATATATCATTAAAATTAATTTCAGCTGTTTCTTTTCACCCTTTTTAATGAGTCTATTATAAATAGGAAAATTGTATATGTAGTTCATATTTGTAGCTCAGAATCATTTTTTATTGGGCAGCACTACCCTAGATTGTTGAGAAAGAGTTTCTGACCACATACTCTGTGCCCAACATCAGAACAGACAGTGTTTTCTTGCTCTTTACATCATCAGAGTCAAGCACAGTACCCGACCTACAGCAGGTGCTCTGTTCAGGAAATGTAGCTCCAAAATATGATGCTTTGGTATGCTCATTACTTTGAACTGGGGACACTTGGGAAACAGCAGATACAGGCAGAGGCTTTCTCTGAGCTCCCCTTATGTGCCTAAAGATGGATTCTCCGAAAGCAACTCAATTGTCATGAATCTCTTCCCCAGGAATCTTATTAACCAGGGAAGATTAACTGGGATCACAGGAGAGAAGACTGGAGGTGGACAACAAGCCCAGACAATTACCTGTTCTTCAGAGGGCTGTTCGAAGACAACTTTTATTACCGAAGAGACTTTTTATCTGTGTAGCAAAGCAACCTTTATTTACCATGTATTTCCTCCCCTCACCCTCCCATAACTTGCGTTGCTGCCATCCCCCAGAAGCCAGAAACACCTTTTACTTTCTGTATCTTCAATCATCTGACCCTTCCTCAAGTCTCATGTTTTTGTGAGACTCCTGTGCATATATACAGAATTCAATATGGTTTTTCTTCTGTTAATCCATCTTATGTCAACTTGTAGCCCAACCAAGAAACGTAGAAAGGTGGAGGGAAGCCATTTTTCACTCCTCAACATTGTTTACTCTTGAATGAGTGAATGTCCCCTCCAACATTCTAACCCTAGGATACATTGACTTTGGAAGAGACAGCCAGGGTGAAATCTCCCTGCTCCTAAGTAGGTCCACCCTGATATTGCATGGTTGTGAGTGAAAAGAGCCTGGGAAATCACAAGACACCTTACTTCAAGATTCAGCTCCGCACGTTACTCACTTGCTGTGTGACCTTGAGCAAGTCATTCCTCTTCTGACTTTCTTTTCTTCCTCTGGAGAGTAAGGAGGTTGGGCCAGATAGTTACTCTAGGCTCCTTCCAGGGCTGGTAGTCTGAGTCAATGACCAGAGAAGGGCAGATAAACCTTTAAGAAGAGCTCATATTTCTTTATTCAGAATCACCACCATGCCTGTCTCAAGTTCTCTTTTGGCTCCTTTTTGCCTGATTTCCTTTTCCACTTCACCTTTATCTGTTATACTCTGTGCTCTTGTCTATGTCTCTCCTCCCTGCCCTTCAAGCAATGCCGGTACTGTCTTTCTCCAGCTTTTCCATTGCTCTTCTTCTCCAGTTGTTGTGGATACAAAATGCAGAAGGAAAAATATGTCCCAATGCTTGAATTGACTATAGAGTAGGTTTTGGATGGAATAGGGCTTCTTGTCCACCTTTGCTTTGGGCACTACGGCATGGTAAGGAATAGAAATGGCAAATGGCAGTCCCAAGATTTGGAGTAGTGGTGAGCTCAGGCAAAATACTAGCCTACACAGTTCAAGACAGCCATTACAATTTCAGCTTCCCTTGCTAACATTTGCTGGTCTCCCGGCACTCTTACAATTTCCCTTAAAATTAGGGGTTCTGCAATGCCAATCTGAAGCATTTGCTCTTCCAGCTGTTAAATGCGAAGGAGAAATCACTAGCTCAGGGGTCACAAACTCAAATGCCCACTCAGGGGTCAGGCAGAGAACAGGGAACATGAGCAAGGTATGTGACTGTAAGACAATAAGAAATGGGAGCTGTGACAAACCAGAGAGTGCTTATTGTAGCTTAAGGCATTCAAATTCTTCTTTTCTTTTTTTCTTTTTCTTTTTCTTTTTTTGTTAAAGATTTTTTGTTTTACTGTACTGACCAAACAAAACACATTTCTAGGCTGAATTTGGCCCATATCCCATGGGCCTCAAAGTTTGCCATTCTACCTAGCTCATCTGTTGTCTAGGTTCTGATTATACTCTTTCTAAATTCTACATTTTCTTTCATGATGATGGATGCCATGCTAAGACAAATAACTTTAGAACTAGTGGTCTATATTGAAAATTGGAATCCGATCAACATATACAAACCTTCCCCCTCTCCTTACTCTCCATTCCTAGAAATACCCTCATTCTCATCCCCACTCTGGGGACTCCATTCCTTTCATGGATTGCTTGAGCATTAGTTATGTTTAAACTTCAAACCAAAGCAAAGATTCTTCATGATATTTGCATCCTTTGAAATCTGAATATATTTTCAGCAGATTTTTCCCCCAAATTAAAATACCTGTGCTTAATTACACTTAAGCTGAGCCAATGTGCAGGATTACTCTGAATGTATTCAGACTGTTGTGAGTTGGAAGAATCTCGGAGGACGTTCCGCCATGCTACATCTGCCTCTCTACTGCACTCTTCTACCTGCTGAGGGGAAAGATGCATTTTATACTCAAATGACCTAAACACACAGAATCATCACTCCTTGTCTTCCTGCACTGTCACCCCCAGGAAACACTGAGCACCCTGAAGACAGAGCCTGCATCTAAGTCATCCCTGTGGCCCCAGCACAGAGTGCCAGGTCTGGGACAAGGCTGGCACTCAAAGTTTTGGAAATGAACTGTCCTTCGGGATAGTTATGGAACTGAACTGACTCCTTCTTCTCTAATTACAGTCATATGTCATTTAATGATGGGATATATTCTGAGAAATACATCATTAGGTGGATTTTCTCATTGAGTGAACATCATAGGATGTGTGTACATAAATCTAGATGGTATAGCCTACTGCACGCCTAGGCTAAGTGATACAGTTTATTGCTCCTAGGCTACTAACCTGTGCAGTGTTAAAATATACCCCTGGCTGACAGACAAAATGGATTCCCTGTGACTAAAATGAGACACACCAAAATGAAATCAGGCAGCCATAGCAGAGAGAGGGGTTGGTTACGTACCCCTATATTACTGACTGCCATAACATCTTTTTTCTGTAATTGAGCAGACACTCACTGTTTAAAAACTTGTCAAAACACCTATAACTGCGAGTTTCCCAACCGATGCTTGGTGGACTGCCCAATGCCAGCTGACCCGACCCTGCTTTGTGTGCCTGCCAGCAACCCCAATTGGACAGCTGACTGACCTTGCAAACCTTCTTTCCTGATAAACGGCACAGACCTCAAGCCAATTTCAGCTAGTGAACAGAAACTGTGCACAAAAACTCTGTTATGCCCTATAATTCACATTTCGACATCCTCATCCCTACCCCAAAATAAGCACAAAATGTATATGCATGTTTGCCTACTACACCCGGGCTTGACTTTCCTCATAAATATTCATAGATTTCCCCAAACCTACTAAATATACATGTGAGGCAGACCTGAAAGACATAAATGCCAGTTTCCCTCTTCCCCCTTTGGAGAGTGTGCTTTTGATTTCCCTGGAGACTACATTTCGTGATCTGTAGATTGTCTCTCTGAAAATAAAGTTTTCTCCTATTCCTTTTTCCATGGATCTCATGGTCATTTGTTAATAATGACATGTTACTGTCCTGAATACTGTAGGTAATTATAACACAATGGTAAGTATTTGTGTATCTAAACATAGAAAGGGACAGTAAAAATATGGCATTATAGTCTTATGGGATCACTGTCATATATGTAGCCCATCATTGAATAAATATTGTTATGCAGTGCATGACTGTTGTCATTTATTCCCATTCATTTATTTACTTAGCACACATCCGTTACAGATATGTTTTCTGATATGAAAATGGAAAGGGGGAAATGTTTAAGCAGATTCTTTCCTTGCAATTTTTTTCAAAGAAAGGCTTTCATCCTGAGTATTGTTTATTAACTGCCTGCTATGTGCCAGCCATTGTGCCAGGTACTGAGCACACACTGATGAAATGACACAGTTCTGCTGTTGCAGAGCTTACAAATAAAAACGGCAAAGGCTGAGCTTTAGTGTAGCTCAGACATCCTTCCATGGCTTCCCATCCTTCTCACTCACCCCTCTTGTGTAACTTGTACACCTCTGGCCACAGAACTTGTTACTCCATATTTTAATTGCCTGTCTATTGAAGGCTTCCAATCTGTACTGTGACCAGCTTATAGGCAAGGAAACGCTTTGTCATTACTGCATAACCAGGGCATGACACATCCTCCACCACAGAAGTAACATGCAGTAAAAGTTTGCTGAATTAGTGGATGAAGAATTGACAATTTATATACATATGTTGATAATGACCAATGAGACTCAAAGATTTGGGGTCAGAATAACTTGTTGTTTCATTAGTTTGGAGTAGAACAGAAAACAGTGAATTACTAGAGGACAAAAGAAAGAGGATCTTGGTTTTGGGGTGACCAGGTTCATTGCTAAAATCTGCTCTCATTGCATTCATTTGAGCATTTCACTTTAAGGTGATACTAAACACACTAGCACTGTTCAGTGGAAGGCCACTACGTTTTGGAGGAGGAGGTGATTTGAAGCAGAAGTTTAAGAATATCCTTAGAGTT
The DNA here is from genome assembly GCA_963574635.1 of Cheracebus regulus. Lineage (NCBI taxonomy): Eukaryota > Metazoa > Chordata > Mammalia > Primates > Pitheciidae > Cheracebus > Cheracebus regulus. The sequence goes on along the minus strand of CAUYQU010003290.1, from coordinate 47,101 downwards.
TATTTGTCTCACGCTTCCTCTTACATATATAGAGATAGAAGCTAAGTTCACATTTATATTCCTATCCATTTTTCTAGCTTCAATTTTCTTTTGCTTTTTACATTTAAAAATGCTATTGAATCTGAAGAAAAATAAGGTTGGAGAAACTAAGTGGTTTGAAGTTAGAGCACAGGAGTGATTGCCTGCGAAACGTACTTTTTTGCTTCTTGGATTTGATATCTTTTGGCTTGACATTTTTTAAAAGTTAGAATGAACCTTTTTTAATTTAAAGGTAATTGTTAAGAATTTTGAGGGGGAGTTTTCCAGTTGTACTGGTATGAAATGTCAAGTCCATTTAGATTCCTACAGTTCTTACAGTTTATTTTTCTATTGCTTTTGTGGCTTCTTTCTCATTCATTTTTCTGCCTGTTGCACATCTATATTTTCCAAAATAACAGCCTCCTAACCTCGAATACAAAACACTTAGCATCAGAGACATTTCATGGAGCATCTTACACTTGGAAAAAGTTTGAAGCATCTCCTTTGCTTCCCCTAACTTTTCTTGGGAAATTGTCTTAAACAAAAATGCACCCTAGTCCTATAGCCTTTCATATCTTGGTTCTTTCCTTGTTAACATTTATTTAATAAGCTTCTAAAGCTGGACGATTTCATCTGGGTAGTGCAAAGTGTCCCGTAAACTACTGCCTGTTTTCCGTCCTGTATGCGTCCTTTTAATTGTTTTTCTAGAGCCCTTGATTTGGGGCTTGGGGCTTAGAAAGATGTCAGTCAGCATCTGCATCTCCCCAAATGCCTCAGTGTCTGCATTATGCCGCTGTGGTGCTGGGTAATCATGACACCCATGCTCCCCACCTACATCCCCGCATGTCCCTTGCACACAGCATTGAGCCCCTACTGACTTCTAGTGAGAGCACTGTGTGAAAAAAGGAGTTAAGGATTGGGGCCTTAGTGGGGAATCCTTCTGAGTTAAGGATTGGGGCCTTAGTGGGGAAGCTCCCTCTTCAGTGATCACAACTCACCTCATTAAGCATTCTTTTCTGCCCCATTTTCTCCAGAGAGGAGGCTTGGGGTCTGTCATGTTGGAGAGCTGCTGAGAATGGTATAGCTTCTGTCTGGACCTACCCCATGATTCTCCTAGATATCTCAACCAAGCCATGTGTTTGTTCCCACTTCACTGAATTCCTGTCATTTGAGGAATAAGTTTAAAGGAGCTCAAGTCTGAAGTTTAGTGGTTGGCCTGGCCCCAGTTGACAAATAGCTCCTGTTGTCAGCAATTGAGAGTACTTCTGGTCATTCATCTACATCTTTCTTCCTTTTCCTTTCACTGGAATTCTCTTGGTTATGGGAAATAGGCAGTGTAATCACTTTTCCTGGTAAACTAAAAGGATGTCAGTTATATCTGGGGGTATGTAATCACTTTTCCTGGTAAACTAAAAGGATGTCAGTTATATCTGGAGGTATGCAGTGATGCAGTGTGTGTGTGTGTGTGTGTGCGCGTGTGTGTGTCTGTGTGTGTGTGTGTTAGTAGGCTGGGTGCTAGGAGGAGACAATATAAATCAGTCTAAGATTTTCTGGCCTCAAATTTTTATTGAAATATTTGAAAAAGAAAATATGAACAACTAATCATCCATTTACTAACTTTGTCGTTCTCCTGGAGTTCTCCAGTCAAGGCAAAAACACCTAGTGTGTGTTCATTTTTTGTCTGATATAGGAGAAAGCTTAGAGGACAGAATCTTGGCCCTCGGTTTCTGGCCCATCTTACTTTGATTCTTTGAGTCCTTGGAAGAGTAGTCTATACTTGTGACCTCTACTTTTTTCCTTCACTCCATGTCTTAGGTTGGGTTCTCAGGGAAGCAGAATCTGAGATAGTTAGAAGGCAGGATATTAATTAATGAGTTATCTAGAGATGAATGCCTATGGAAACAGGACTGGACAGAAGGAGAAGATGCACTGTGACACAGGCCCTGTGATTGCTCAGCCAGCCTCACAGGGCTCTTCAGAGTGAGGCGGCCTTCCAGTACTTCCGAGTTAGGCTGAAATGGCTAGACCTTTATGCTGACCCAAGGTCACTCTGCTTTTCAAGTTAGCACCCATCTATTGACTGATCCCTGTCATTAGATGGGTGCTACCCTGAAAAAGGGAGTGACTTTGGGTGAGATGACTCTCTGCAGCTGAGACAATCTCTGAAGGGGCTGGTTGCTGAAGACCATATGGACATAAGACCCAGCAATGGAGCAACAAATCTTTCATTGAAAGGAGGCCTGAGTGGGTTATGACATTGGCTACCACAACTCACTCTAAGTTAGCTTTTCAGAGCCTACTATATATCTCTTGCAAAGGTTACCAATGAACCCCATATTAGAAAGTTTAACAGCCTCATCTTGATCCTCTGATGAATTTTCTGAGCTTTTGGTGCTGTCGATCAACTCTTCTGGCTTAAAAAACCTCTCTTCTGCCATAGTTCACTTTTACCTTTCTAACTGCTCTTTGAAGTCATCTCTCTATCTTCCTCATTGAACCGTTCAATTGTATGTGCCATTCCCCCAACCCAGTTCCATCCAAGACCCTCTTCTCTTTTTTCTCCATATTCTCTTTCTCCCTGACTGCTCTGTCTCATCTAGCTCCAAATGCCAGTGATCAGGTGACTTTCACCATTACAACTCTCTTCTGAGCTCTACGTGTATTTACAGCTGCCTACTCGATAGTCACAACATAAATGCCCTGTCATCTCAAACTTAACTTGTCTGTATGACTCAGCTTGGGCTGCCATAAAAGAATACTACAGCCTGGAGGGCTTACACAGCACAAATTTATTTTTTCACAGTTCTGGAGGCTGGAAGTTCAAAATCAAAATGTTAGCAGGATTGGTTATCTGGTGAGAGCTCTCTCCTTGGGCTGTGGATGGCCAACTTTTCCCTGTGTCCTCACATGGCCTTTTCTCTATGCATGTTCAGAGAGAGAGAGAGAGAGAGAGAGAGAGAGAGAGAGAGAGAGAGAGAGAGGGAGAGAGGAGAGAGATCTGCTGTCTCTTCTTATAAGGACACCAGTCATATAGGTTTACAACCCTACTATGATTATTTCATTTAACCTTAAATAACTCCCTAAAGGCCTTATCTCCAAATACAGTTTCATTGGGAGTTAGGGCTTCAACATATGAACTTTTGGGGCAGGGATTTGGATCATAATATTCCACCACTGTCCTCACAGAATTCATTTCCTTCTGGCATGCAAAATAAACTCATCCCATTCCTCAAAACTCTTAGAAGTTTTAACTCATTCCAGCATCAGTTCTAAGTCCAAAGCCTCATCTAAATGTCACCTAAATCAGGTACTGGTGACTTAAGGTATAATTTATTCTGAGGCAAAATTCTTTTCCAGTTATGGATCTATGAAACCACAAAAGTCATGCACTTCCAAAATATAATGGTGGGACATGCATAGAATAGACATTCCCATTCCAAAACAGTAAAATCAGAAGGAAGAAAGGGATGATTGGTCTCAGGCAAGTCCCAAACCTAGCAAAACAAATTTCACTGAATCTTAAGGCTTGAGAATAATCCTCTTTTGGATGCTCTTTCATGCCCATTGGGGTGGCAGCATGGCTGATGGCACTAGCCAGCAGACCTGACCCCTTGCTCTGTGTGGCAGCCCCACTCACATGGTATTTTGCAGTGTTCCTACTCATGTAGCTCCTTGTGGAGGCGCTATCCCTGAGGCACTGGCCCACTGAAACCCAGAAGGTAGGCCCACCTTCTGAAACCGAGAAGGAGGAAACAGTCTTGCCCCCTGAGCCTGTGGTGGTAGCCATGATGATCTTCAAATTGCCTTCAAGGTTATTCTTTTTTTTTCTTGAAGGATCAGGGATGCTCTCAGCCCAATAGCTCTATTGTCCAGTGGTAGAATTGCAGATGTTTGAAGGTCTTCATTTATTTCATCTCTATTGTCTTTGATTCAAACTGGCGGTGTCTCTGCTACTATACTTCCATCTCTACTCCTGGTTGCTGCTGAAATGACTGACTAATGCCTTGTGTAATCTCTTTATCGAGTGATTGTCCATCCATACCCTTGGTGTTCTCTCCAGAACATGCTTTCTCATTTTTTGTAATATGCATAGATTTTTAACATCTATATTTCTGCCAACAGGAAATCTAGGATTTTTCTAGCCTGCACATCAAAACTTTTCCAGACTCTGCCAATCACCCACTTGCAAAGCCACTTCTCCACTTTTACATATTTGTTCCCTAGCACCCCACAGTTTGGTACCAAAATCTGTATTAGTCTTCTAGGGCTGCTGTAACAGTATACCACAGACTGGGTGGTTTAAACAACAGAAATGTATTTCCTAACAGTCTTGGGGACTAGAAATTAAAGATCAAGGTGACAGCATGGTTGGTGTCTCATGAAGACTCTCTCTTGGATTGCAGACAGCTCCCTTCTCACTGTGTTCTCACATGCGCACATGGAGAGAGAGACAGAGACAAAGAGAAAGGGAGATCTGCTGTCTCTTCTTCTTATAAGGCAACCAATCTTATCAGATTAGGTCCCCATTCTTATAACTGTTTCACCTTAATTACCTCTCTCAGGGTTTCAGCATATGAATTTGGGGCAGTGCAATTCAGTCTATAACACTGTCCAAAAATAACCTCTTCATCTTACGTCTCATCACTGTCCCTCAAACTTACCCTTCCTCCTCTTTTCTCTTTTCAGTAAGTCACATCATCCAGTGGCTCAAGCTAGAAACTTGGGAGTCATCCTTGACTTACTCTTTTTCCTTACCTACTATATCCAAGCTATACTACTTATCTATTGCTGTTTATATCCCAAAACATAGCGTCTTAAAACAATAAGCATTTATTATCTCCCTCAGTTTCGGTGGTGAGACATTTAAGAACAGATTAGCTGGGTGGTTCTGACTTACAGTGTTTCATGAGGTTGCCATCAAAATGTCAGCTCAGGATTTAGTCATCTGAAGGCTTGATTGGACCTGCAGGATCATTATTCAAAGTTGCCCACTTGGCCATTAGTGGGGCCCTTAGTTTCTCATCAACTATAAGTAAGAGACCTTAATTCCTCACTATGTGGTACTCTCCATGGGGGTGCTTGAGTGACTTCATGACATGGTACCTAGCTTTCCCCAGAGTGGGTGATCCAAGAGACAGCAAGGAGGAAGCAACATGCCTTTTATGACCTAGTCTCAGAAGTTACACATTGTCACTTCTACCACATTCTATTCAATAGAAATGAGTTACTGAGTACAGCCAACACTCAGAGGAAAATTAAGATCTACCTCTTGAAAGGTATATCATGTAATTTGTGGACATATGCTAAATCCTCCCAAACATATCTTATATCCACTCCACTTCCATCAATTTTTGGACTACTACACTGGCCTCCTAAATTGTCTCCTTACTTTTAATATTTCTAAAACCCAGACACAACCATGGCTCTAGGGAACAGCAGACTAACATTCATATCTTTAGCATGGCACTCAAGGCTTAAATTAAATTCTTAGCCTTGTTACCTTCCTCTAAACAATCCATGTACTTTCATACCTCTGGCTATGCCTTTGATCATCCATTTAATCTCTCTGCGCAGCATTTATGTGGTGAATTGTTCCAAATTATTCACCCTCCCTGTATCCTCACCCTTTGCCATGTGACTTTGCAGTTCCTCTAGAGGCAGAATATGCTTCACCTTTTAACTTTGGGCTCAACTATGTGTCTTACTTTGACCAACAGGACGTTAGCAGATGTGATGCAAGCAAGGGCTTGAATGTGCTTGAATAGTTGAACATGTTCTCTTGCACTTCTGCCATGGCTGTGAGAAGAGCTTTCTTCAGGCAGCTGTTCTTCTACAGCAAAAGAAGTCCTCTTAGAATATGAGAAAAGTTGGCTATATTACACACACACACACACACACACACACACACACCCTGCAAGATTGATTGTGGCAATAATTGACTAACCTGTTCTTCTTTCTCTCTTTCTTTGCTTGCCAAAATTCCACTTGTCCTTCAAACTTGAGCTTAGATGACACCTCTTCTGAAACCTTCCCCAGTCTTTACAGTGAAAATTAATTGTATTAATTGCTTCCTCCTCTGAAATATCATGCTTTATGTGCATTTTGCTATACTAACATTTTTTTTTGCTTTGTACTTTGCATATCCTAATGGATTTGTAAGTCTGTTGAATGCAGAGGTCTGATTTTGTTCTTATACTATTCTCTGAGCATTGGGTGCATAATAGGCACTCAGTAAGTGTTCAAGGACTAGGGAAGTGATTAAAGACAGGTAGACAATTGACTACCATATTGGGAAGATACAAACTATAAGCATCATAAGTTTTCAGAGAGTCAATTACAATAGACCAGGATACTCCAGAGTTAGTCAGGTATTTAATTGTCTAATAGAATCTTAATAAAAAGTTTTTAATTATGAGTCTCTGGTTGCAAAAAACAGACACTCCTCCAACCTAGCTCAAATAAAGGAGAATTTATTGAAAATAAATGATACAAGGGATGGTCATAGAACCCAAGGGTAGTAAACAAAGTAAGCCAGGCCTTGAAGGGGCTGGAAGGCCATCAAGAAGTGATACTACACAAGGTCACACAGTCTCTCTCCCATGGCATCTCTGATCTAGTCTTTTCTCTCACTGCAGACCTGCTTTTTCAATTGACTCAAACTCTTGCCCATGAAGAATCATGACCACCCTCAAAAAACTTTCCCATGGCAAAATGGCACCGTTTCTTGGGGCCTCGATTCCGTATTCCTAAGAACAGGATTGAGTTATTCCAGTTTGTGTTAGGAGGCTTCAATCAGCTGAGGGCAGAATGGATGAGTCTGCTTGGGCAGCTTAGTCTCATCTCTTCACCAAGGACTATAGGTGGGAAGCACTTCTCAGAGAAAGAATGTGTGGGGGGCAGAGACCCTAAACCTGCCTACTAAATGTTTATTACATCAAAGAGTCAAGAACGTTTTTTAGAAAAGGGGAATTCATAGCTTTTTGTTTTATGGGCGTACCTCAGTAGCCTTAAAGTCCAAGATCATGAGAACTTATATAGCTGCAGAAGGAGAATCTTATTGGCCTGTGCCTATCACTCTTCCGTGGCTCTCATGATAGACTGGTTTTGGAAAGAGCGTAACACCATGCCTAGGATATAACAAACACTAAGTGTTAGTTATTGTATTTGTAGATGTTTAAAAAAGGCTGTATCACTGAATATTTGGATCTGTAGCCTCCCAGATATGGAGATTTTCCTATAGAATCTTCAGGCCTAAGAACTGAGAGTGAGACTGGGGCCTGAAAGGAAACATTAACTTCTTAGGGGCCTTTGTGAAATTACTGTATTGTAGTTATCATTGTTTCAAATACCTAACCTTATTTGCCAACTATTTGGAAGAAAAGATATTTTCAAATGCCACTGGTATGAACACAGATGAAAAGCCCAGGGATCAATTATGTAAATGAGGTTGTATACTGTGCACATTGCTTCTTAAGAGATATTTGGGGCCAGCCCTTCCGTGGAGTCATCACAGTGGATCTCAGCTCTCCACTGGCTAATGGGAAGCAGAAGGATGGCTATGCAATCGCTCAGGAGTCACGCTGTTGAGCCATGATGATGTTTGACATAAGAGGAAGAAAATGTTCCAGAGATGAGAGCCTTCAGGTGATTACGTGAGGAAGGGTGGTCCAACATAGGACATGAAAGCCCATAATCAAAGCGATTAGAAATTTGAGAGCTTTTAAAACACCCTAAAGACAAAAGGAATGTAGGTCTGGATGGAGGGGGCGCCTTTGTTACCTGAGCAAGGTGCTCTGGACCTAAAAAGACATTGCATTGGGCTGGCACTCAACTGTATGCTCCGTTAAAGCCAGCCTTGGGTGTGTCAGGTTCACCATTATATTCTGAGCACCTGTCACACAGTACTGGTTAAAGACTATCTTAGCTAGGTAGCATGTATTCATTCATTTGTTTGTTCATTCATTCGTTCATTTTATCATTAATTTATTCATTCATTTGGGAATGCATACATTACAGGTTTTCTCTACCTTGGCATCATTGATATTTTGAACCAGATTTTTTTTTGTTATGGGAGGTTGTCATGTAAATTGTAAAATGTTTAGGGGATCCCCAGCCTCTACCCACTGGATGCTAATAGCAGCTCCTCCCACTGTGACAACCAAAAATGTCTTCAGATATTGCAAAATGTCCCCAAGGTGACAAAACTGTCCCTGGTTGAAAACCACTTCTACCAGAATCCAGGAGTTCCACTGAGTATCCCTGAGAATGGCAGTTTCTATCTAAAATCAAGAGATGTACCTGGTAGTCAGTTTCTGCATGGATAGAGTGAGCTGAGAAAAATAACTCAAGCTTATACTGAGTCTTCAGTGTAATTGAGTAGAAATTGTCAAGAAAGGACCCAAAGCAGGGGTGTTCACATTTTTTTGCTCAAGTGCCCCTCTGAAGTAATGTCAAAAAAAAAAATCCTTACACATTTTTAATTGATTTAAAATTTAATTGATTTAAGATATTTTTATTGGTAAATTTAAAGAGTTGCAAAGGATGTAATTTTCAGAACATTGTAAATATTGTTATTTTTAAATAAAACTTTTCCATAACTAAAGGAATCCAAACATACATATATAAGCTCTTTCCTAACAGCCAAAACTATCACACTGTTCTTTTTGCTTCTTAAATTTACATTCTGCTTCTCCTATAGAATTTTGCTGTAATGTATTTTTATACTTGAAATTCTTATTGATCAACCATAATGCCACCTGACAACAAAAATATGTATAGAAATCAAAATTTAACATTTTTAAAGGTATATATCCATAAAATTATTGGTATCAAAATTTCATTTGGATTGGTTTTTATTAAAATTATTAGTAGTACACAATTTATGATAATATAAATATATTAAAATTTTAGATAAATAACTATTACATTTTAAAAGTAAGACTTTTTTTAAGACAGGATCTCACTCTGTCATCCAGGCAGGAGTGCAGTGGTGCAATCACAGCTCTTCGTAGCCTCCACATCCAGGGTTCAAGCAATCCTCCCACCTCAGCCTCCCAAGTAGCTGTGACTACAGGCATGCACCACTATACCCACATAATTTTGTCTATTTTTTGTAGAGATGAGATATTACTGAGTTGCCCAGGCTGGTCTTGAACTCCTGGGCTCAAGTGATCCTCTTGCCTCTGCCTCTCAACATGTAGGGATTTCAGGTGTGAGCCACTACACCTGGCCCCAAAGTAAGATTTTTGTTGGGAAAACATGTCAGTGAAATGGATATGGCTTTTCTGCTCAATTAGTTTGTGTACCTGATATAAGTATTACTTACTGCTAGAATGAGACAGAATCAGCATTGTTTTTATTTCTGTTTTTCATTTGTATAGATCCTAAATGCAAAGAAATCTGATTCACACAAATAAGTATATTGGACTGGAAGGATGAGTAGAGCTTTGTTAGAGCAATTTCACTTGGTTTTTCAAAACTCTTTTCATGTTGTATGCTCCCGAAATCACATAATTATTATTACTGAGAAATATATATAAATAAATATATTCAGTAGACATGGGGTTTCATCACATTGGCCAGGCTGGTCTCGAACTCCTAAGCTCGTGATCCACCTGCCTCGGCCTCCCAAAGTGCTGGGATTACAGGTGTGAGCCACCAAGTGGTAGTTGAGTTTGCGCCACTGCACTCCAGTCTGGGTGACAGAGCGAGACTCCATCACAAAAAAATAAAAGAAGAAGAAGAAGAAGAAGAAGAAGAAGAAGAAATAATAACACTGTGTTAGCGGAATCTGTCCCTCTTTTCCTGTGGCCACAAGGCAAATGAGCATACATATTTAATGGGAAGTAATGATTTAAAAAAAAAATTTAACTCTATTGAATGATGTGGATATGTAAGATTCTATAGTGTGTAGAGGGCAACAAAAAATAATCGAGTGCATACTCTACTATCAAGAAGTACCTAGATGCCTGTAATCCCAGCACTTTGGGAGGCTGAGGTGGGCGGATCACTTGAGATCAGGAGTTTGAGACCAGCCTGGGCAACATGGTGAAATCCTGTCTCTACCAAAAATACAAAACTTAGTGGGGCATGGTGGCATGCACCTGTAGTCTCAGCTACTCGGGAGGGTGAGGCAAGAGAATTGCTGGAACCCAGGAGGCAGAGGCTGCAGTGATCCGAGATCATGCCACTGCACTCCAGCCTGGGTGACACAGTGAGACTCTGTCTCCCCCACCAAAAAAAGAGGTACCCAGCTTAGTAGGAAAGTGATTGGTGTGAACAGAAATGCCTAGACAAAGTGCCATAACGTGGAGAAGTAAAGGAGTCTGGGAGTTCACAGTAGGGAAGTACTACCTTCAAGTCAGATTTGAAGGAAGACGGACACTGAGGGAACCCTCTGAGGAGCCAGTGTAATTTGAGCCAGGCAATGGAGGATAGGTAGGAGTTGACTATGTAGACCTAAGGTCAATAATGGAGACAGAGAATTCCAGGCTGAAGTGAAAATGAGCAAGAACAAAGCCACTAAAGCAGGAAATCATGAGAGCTCTGTGAGGAGCAGATAAGAGATTTACACGATTGGAGCACACAGTGCATAAAAGGAGCAGTGATCAAGAATGGGACCGGATGATTGTGGAAGGCATCGAATACCAGTCCAAAGAATTTGAACTTTATTCTGTAATCAATGGGCAGCCATTGATATTTGTTGAGTTTTGTTTGTTTGAGACAGGATCTCACTGTGTCACACAGGCTGGAGTGCAGTGGCATGATCATAGCTCACTGCAGCCTCAGTCTACTGGGCTCCAGAGATACGGCTGCCTCGGCCTCCTAAGTAGCTGAGAGTACAGGCATGCATCACCATGTCCAGCTAATTTAACTTTTTTTTTTTAGTAGATACAGGGTCTTGCTTTGTTGCCCAGGCTGGTCTCGAACTCCTGAACTCAAGCAATCCTTCTGCCTTGGCCTTCTCAAGTGCTGGGATTACAGGCTTGAACCACGATGCCTGCCCCATTGATATTTAAACAAGTAGAATGACCAGAGATGTGTTTTAGGAAGATTTATTTGGAAGGAATGGGGAGGATAAATGAGAGAGGATAGAGACTAATTATGAGGCCATTACAGTAGTCAATGGGAACAGAGAAGAGAGGATAAATGATGAAGGATTAGAATAGACAAGGTATAATAATAACTGGATGTGACAGCTATGGGGAAAGGAGGAATCAGACATAATGCTAAGGTTTTAGGTCTGGGTGATTGGGTAAGTAGTAATATCAAAATTTGGGAATACGGGAGGAGCAGGGTCTGATGAAGGTAGGGGAAGATTGAAGAAATATACGCTGCTTTTGAGGTCCCAGCACATCATCCTTTTAAGTGTGAAGGCAGTTAGAAAAACAAAAGTGGGGCTCAGAAGAGACACCAAAGTTGCAGATGAAGATTTCAGACTGGACAGGCCTGGTGGTTCACGCCTGTAATCCTAGCACTTTGGGAGGATGAGGCAGGAGGATCGCTTGGGGCCAGGAGTTCAAGACTAGTCTGGGCAACATAGCAAGATCCTATGTCTAAAAAAATTAACTAGACATGGTGGCACATGCCTATAATACTAGCTATGGAGAGGCTGAAGTGGGAGGATCCATTAAGCTCAGGAATTTGAGGCTTCAGTGAGCTAAGATTGCACCACTGTACTCCAGCCTGGGTGACAGAACAAGACCCTAGCTCAGAAAAAAAAAAAATCAGATTTAATTCCATGAAAATGAAACTAAATGGATATTATAAATGGGGGAGATAAAATGGAATTGTCATTGCAAAAATAGTAGAAAGGAAAGATGAAGGTGTGAGAGCAAAAAACTGACCCTTGACAGCCATTCGTATTTATTCCATGAGTCTACAATGTTTTGTTAGTGTGCCTGTTTTGAGTGAAGCTGCAGATTTAGTAGGCAAAAGGAGGAAGAGGAGCAGAGAAAGAGAAAAGAAGCTGAGCACAGTGGCTCATATCTGTAATCTCAGCACTTTGGGAGGGCAAGGTGAAAGGATTCTTTAAGTCCAGGAATTTGAGACCAGCCTGACCAACATAGGAAGACCCTGTCTATATATATTTTAAAAAATAAATTAGACAGGCATGGTGGAGTGTGCCTGGGGTCCCAGCTACTTGAGAGGCTGAGTCAGAAGGATCACTTGAGCCCAGGAGGTTGAGGCTGCAGTGTGCCATGATGGTGTTACTGCACTCCAGCCTTGGTGACAGAGCAAGATCCTGTCTCAAATGAGAGAGAGAGAGAGAGAGAGAGAGAGAGAAGAAAGGAGTGGTAGAGAGATGGTAAGTCTTGTGCAGTCACAATGAAGACAGCATTTCAAGCTGGAGAGAGTGTGTAGATGAGAGGCCCTAGGAAGGTCAGAATGGATGAACTATACCAAAGTTCACTGGACTTGGCAATGAAGTCTCAAGTGACCTGCATGTGATAAACAGATTTATGACTAAGATGGTCCCTAGTGATACCCACCTCCAGGTATTCATGCCCTTGTGTCACTCCCTTTTTTTTAGTGTGGGCTAGACCTTGTGACTAGCATCTAACAAATAGAATACCTTTTAGTGAATAGAGTAGAGGAAAAGTGATGGGATATAACTTCAAAGGTTAAGTTTATTAGATGGTAACTTCCTGCTTACTCTCTCTCTCTCTCTCTCTCTCTCTCTCTCTCTCTCTCTCTCTCTCTCTCTCGCCTTCTTGCTTGCTTGCTCTGATAAATCCAGTTACCATGTTATAAGCCACTCTGTGGAGCGGCCCATTTGGCAAGGAACTGGGGGCAGCTTTTGGCCGACAACGAGCAAGAAAGTGAGGCCTTCAGTCCAACTCCCTATGAAGAATTGAATCCTTCCAACAACCACATGACTGAGCTTGGAAATGAATTCTTCCCTTGTGAAGCTTTGAGAGACTACAACTCTGGCCGACATCTTAAATTGCGGCCTGTAAGAGATCTTGAGCCAGAGGATCCAGGTATGCCACATCGTTTCCTGACCCATGGAAATTGAGATAACAATGCATGTTGTCTTCAGGCCCTAAGTATCAGGGTAATTTGTTGTGCAACATTAGATAACTAACACACTGTACTTTGAGAAGAATGGCGAAGGCAGGAACCAAATCACAAGGGATTAGGGAGGAAGTATAAAGAAATGCAGGCAAGAAATAGAGACAATTCTTCTAAGACTTGTGATGGCAAAGGGAAAGAAAAGAAAGCAATATCTGCTACCCTAAGGTAATTTTCAGGTGGCTATAATAAAATATTATTTAGAGCTATTAAGATTACACAGACTTACTATAGCCTTGGGACTCTTAAATATTCAGAGATTAGAGTCTTTATTGAGTTCTGCTGAGAATCTACCAAGTAACAATATCGAAATCTTTTAAACTCGAATATCAATGTATACCTGGCGACAGCCTCTCTTTATGCATTATCCTGTGGAATGCTCACATCCTCTGAAGTAGGCATGACAGGCAGTAAAAAAAATCAAGATCCACCGGCACTACCATTCTTCTATCTTTGTAATTCGGTAAAGTTGGTTCCGGCAACACAACTCTTACTATTGGCACAATAACACCTAGACAGATGTTGCTATAAAGTAGAAGGCTGGTTACACATACTTTGCATGGTAAAGGTATGTGGAGTCTCCGTAGGGGTGTGTGGTTGTGGAGGCAGAAGTGGGTGTCCCGGTGCAGGATGAATGCTTCCTTATAAGCAAACGTATTGAGAACTGCAGATTGTCATGCTCATGAGAGTTAAGCTTTGCTTGATTATACAATTCACCCCCCTCTGCCAGCACAGAGTCCCCAGCTGTTGCTCTTAGCAAAGGACTGACATTAACTGATACTTTATCATTTTTATGGGCAGAACACTCAATACCAGTGATATCTCTGCCAGCTTTGAAAAGAAAACTCTCCCAAAATCTTTGCATTTGAGTGACATCTGCAGAGGGCTACAACGGAGCTTACCCATTTGTGGGTGCACTTCTGCATGTGCCTTCCAAGCTTGACTTTCAGAGTCTGCCTAATTGTCCCAGTCAACTACTCGGCATGTAATTCCTCAGGCAATCAAGTGTTCCAGAAAATCTGTGCAGAAGCTGCCAGTCAGCTCATCCATCCTGACCCTTCCTGCTGAGCTTCAGATGGTAATCTCCAATCTGACTCAACTTGGGAGAGCAAAAATCAAAACTTGGGGACTTGTCCAATGGTTGCCGAAGGCCCACACCAAACTCATAAGTGTACTGAAATTCCTAAGGTCTTGGCCCAGTTGTGTCACCTTGGGAATATATAAGCAAGTAAAACATGTGTTTCTTCATGCCATTCCATGACTAGTAAACATGTTTCTTTCTCCTAAAGGTCTTGATAGCGGTAACAAAAAATTTTGACCTTTAGTGCTTTTATTTTTTTCATTCCTTTCATTTTGATTTTTTCACTGTTTAAAAAATGCTTTTCTCTACTCAGTGGAAGAGTTTCTAAAATACTTCTTCCAAAGAGGTAAAAATGAGTTAATTAGTCACCAAAACCTATTTGCGCACATGAGTCTTCACATTTGTCAGCAATAATATCATCAGAAAAGTACTTGGTCCCTCTCTGATTTGAAATATTTAGATCACTAATACGTGATTGATAATTAAAAATAATTTCTAATTGGTAATGAGAGTCTATGCACTGTGACTCCCTCAGTCTATGCACTGTGAGAGAAAAATACAGTAATGAGATCCATAGTTTGATTTATAGGGTATTACTAATTTATGACTATTATTTTTTGTTTAGATAAACAGTTCCTTCCATTATTCTGTTTTAATATTAAGGATTGCCATCTCTTATGTGTTATTTAGCAGACACTTGTATAGCACATATTCTGTGCCAGTCACTGTTCTAAGCATTTTGCAAAGTATGAGCTCATCTACTCTTCCTAGTACACCCATAAGGCGGGTACCATGATCATTTCCTCCATTTTAGAGATGAAGAAACTGAGGCCCAGAGAAGTTAAGAAACTTATCCAAGGTTACACAGCTAGGAACAGTGAAACTGGGATTCGTACCCAGGCAATGCATGCTCCTGAGTACTGTACTATGATGTTTCTGTGAGTCGCTTCATTATTTTTGCTTCTGAAGATTTTAAAAGATGCTATTTTAAGTCACATCAAACTGCTGACCACAGAGTACACCAGAGCACCTTGTAAATAGAAATGATGATGGAACAATCCATTCTTGGTGAATGAATTTCAGTCCAGCAGTTGTCCCTCAGGGGCTGGAGACAAGGTTGTCTGTAAGGTTGTGACTCCTTGGCTACTTTTTGAGAGGTGTTCCAATTTCTTCTTTTTCCATTTAGTAAGCTTTTACTCATTCTTCACTTCCCAGTTCAAATGTCTCTCCCTTTGAGACAGCCCCTGAAAAACCAAGCAGGCAGGACAAATTTATGGTGGATGTGCCAGAGGGCAGGCTGAGAGAATACAGAGAGGGGAATTTTTCCCAAGGCTGGGCTTTAACAACCTCCCAGGGGTCTGGGAAAAATTACAAACGTTTTTACAGTTCTTACTAGAGGTGCTCTTCAACTCACTATGGTGTTACACAAACCCACTGATTAACCAATCATAAACAGAACATATTGTATGTCAAAAATGCATTTAAAGCCAGGTACAGTGGCTCATGCCTATAATTACAGCACTTTGGGAGGCCAAGGCAGGCAGATCACTTGAAGTCAGGAGTTTGAGACCAGCCTTGCCAACACGGCGAAACTCTGTCTCTATTAAAAATATAAAAATTAGCTGGGCATGGTGGCATGTGCCCTTAATCTCACCTACTGGGGAGGCTGAGGCAGGAGAATTGCTTGAACCCAGGAGACGAAGGTTGCAGTGAGCTGAGGTTGCACCACTGCATCTAGCCCGGGTGACAGAGTGAGATTCCATCTAAAAGAAAGAAAGAAAGAAAGAAAGAAAGAAAGAAAGAAAGAAAGAAAGAAAGAAAGAAAGAAAGAAAGAAAGAAAGAAAGAGAAAGAAAGAAACAAAGAAAGAAAGAAAGAAAATGCATTTAATACACCTAGCCTACTAAACATCATAGCTTAGCCTAGCCTACCTTAGGTGTGCTTAGAACACTTACATTAGCCTACATCTGGGCAAAGTCATCTAACACAAAGCCTACTTTATAATAACACGTTAATTATTTTATGGAATTTGTTGAACACTTTACTGACATTGAAAAGGAGAATGGCTGGCTACATGGGCACTCAAAGTACAGTTTCTGGCCAGGCCTAGTGGCAGCTCACACCTGTAATCCCAGTACTTTGGGAGGCCGATGCTGGTGGATCACCAGTTTGAGACCAGCCCGGCCAACATGATGAAACCGTCTCTACTAAAAATACAAAAAAATTATCTGGGTGTGGTGGTGTGCTTCTGTAACCCCAGCTACTTGGAAAGTTGAGGCAGGAGAATTTCTTAAACCCAGGAGGTGGAGGTTGCAGTGAGCTGAGATCACGCCACTGTACTCCAGCCTGGGCGACAAAGTGAGACTCCATCTCAAAAAAAAAAAAAAAAGTAGTGTTTTTACTGAATGCATATGGCTTTCACATCATCATAAAGTCAAAAAATCTAAGTTAAACCACGTTAAGTTGGAACTGTCTGTGTGTGTTTGTGTCTGGGTGTTTGTGTGTGTGTGCTAACTTAATCATCACAACAACCCTGTGACATCTCTATTTTACAGATGAGGAAGCTGAGTGTCAGAGAGGTTAAATAACTTGCCCAAGATCACACATTCAGTAAGTGGGAGAACCACAATTCAAGCAAACATAGGCAATTTGGCTCCACTTACCCTACATTTAGCCACTACAGGATACTGCCTGTGTGGGAAACCCAGCTCCATTGAAAGAGCTAAGGCAAATATAAATGGAAGTTTCAAGAATCAGCTATGATGCAGACCTCTGGGCACAACACCTGTCATCTTTGCAGAGCCTTTTGCAGTTTCCCATGAGGTGGCTCCTGAGACTAGGCTTGCTTGGGTCCCAGGTATCATCTCCTGGAAGGGAAAGAACATTAAGGCATTTTTAGAGGGGAAAAGGCAAATAATTTTCCTGAGTATGAAACCTTTCTTTCCTAAACGTTTAGAACAACATTCAGTCATTTGACAACCTTTCATGAAGTGCTTACCATGTGCCAGCTACTCTTCTAGCCCTGGAGTCACAGGAGGAAGTGAATGTGAGCAAAATCCTTGCCCTTGTGTTTTTGTAATAATTCTATTCATTTCAACTACTGCTGTCCCTAAATGTTGTAAGACAATTATTTTATGAACAAATAAAATAAACACATACACACATATATAATTCACACGTGCACACACCTTTTTTTCATTGAAAGGATGCATTTATTTTATTTTATTTTTAAATAAAATTAAATTTAATTTTAAGTTCTGGGATACATGTGCAGGATGTGCAGGTTTGTTACATAGGTAAACAACACACTCATTTTTAATGAGACACGGTTGAATGAGAGTAGGGTGGTGCTGGCCTTTGGATTCCCGTTGAGCTCTGACTTTGAGAACCTGGTAAAGTCCTGTCAGTGCCTGGATGAGTTTCCTCATCTGTCAAAGGATAGGGAGGTGACCTCTGGTTCTCCTATCATCTTTTATTCTGTGTAGCCTTATTTTACTCAGCCATGCAATGGGGTAATAATGCCTCACCCCTTTTCCTGCCCCAGGTTTCTCCTAACTCCTGAGAAAGATGTGAGATATATGTAGGTAGGTGTGGGGCTTTTAGTGCTGTCTTTTTGCACACTTTCCCTTGTTCCTAGAGCCTGCCCTCCCTCCCCTCCCTTTCCAACACATAGACTCAGTATCAGTAACACTAACTCTTAGGCAATTAATTGTAAATAAAGGATATGTTTCAATAACATCATTTGAAATGCAAAATTAGGTACTTTAAAGAATTTCAAACTCACAAAAAATTGCAAGAATGGTATTAATTTTTTTTTTGTAAATAATTTGATAGTAATTGTCAAGCTAATGTCCCATCACCTCTGAATGCTTTGGTGTGTATCTCCTGCAATCATTAAAAGGACATTACTAACATCTAACCCTGTAACTTCATTCTAGTTTCTCCAAATGTCTCAATAATGTCCTTTATAGCAAAAGGACCCAATCCAGGATCATAGGTAGCATTTAATTTCCATGCCTCTTTAGGCTCCTTCAGTCTGAAATAGTTTCTTAGTCTTTCTTTGTTTTATATGACCTTGACACTTTTTGAAGGGTATAGGCTATTTCTCTGAGTGCCCCTTTATTCAGGTTTGTCTGATGTTTCCTGTTGATTAGGTTCAAGTTATGCATCTTTTACAGGAACAGCACAGAAGTGATGCTGTGTTCTCATTGCATCCTATCAGGTGGCACATGATTTCAATTTGTCCCATTACTAATGATGTTCACTTTGATCACTTCATTAAGGTGGCAGTATCTGCCAGCCTCCTCCACTGTAAAGTTATTCCCTTTGTAATTAATAAGTATTCTGTGGGGAGGTACCCCAAGACTATGTCAATATTCCATTTCTCATCAAACTTACACCCACTAATTTTAGCATCCATTGATGTTTCTTGGCTGAATTAATTATTACTATGATGGTTGCCAAATGGTGATTTTCTAATTCAATCATCCCTAAAACATTTATTAGCTGATTTTTTCATGTAAGAAAAAGCTTTTTCTTCTCCCTATTTATTTCTGTATATAAGTATGTATCTATCAATTCCTATGTTTCTGTAAGATTTTACCAGCCTTTCTTCCCTGTTAGTCTCAAATCTCCTGTGTAATCTGACACTTCTCCCTCAGCAGAATGTGGATCAGACAGGGGTTGAAAATTTAACCTATAGTCAGGTATCTTGTCAATCACTCTAAGCCACAGAACCTCCATTACACAAATTTTACCTCATTGCAACATAAAGAAGATAATAACTACCTTTGTTGAGCACTTAGACTGTGCACTAATTTATTTGCATGCTGTATTAGTCAGGATTCCCCAGAGAAACAGAGCTAACAGGATACAGATATAGAGATAGATAAATATAAATATAGATGAGGGGATTTACTAGGGTCTTCCCATACATCTGCCATCCCAGCTTATAGGATGCCATTCTTTTTCAAACCAATGTCCTCACTTTAAACAATAAACACCTTGCAAGGCTGAGAGTTCAACTTTCATTGTAATTTAGCCAATTGTGTGATGAGGACCTGGGTTTGATTTTCAGTGATTTTAGCCCTGTGGCCGTAGCAGAGAAGATTCTGGCTCTCGGCACACTTAGAAGCTTTTAGGCTATTTATACGAAGCTAAAGCCAGAAATTTCAAACTCTGAGTTTATCCTTTTCTTTCATCGCTTTGTCCAGCAACCTTAGGAGCAACCAACCAATGTCATTAGGTATACCGGTTTTCCACCAAACAAATTAAGAAAACTCCTCCTTAAAATTCTGTTCCTTTAGAACCACTCTTGGCACGAAAATCTGTATTAGTGAAGGCTCTCCAGAGAGACAGAATTGATAGAATAGATAGAGAGACCGACAGAAAGAGATATATGAAAAAAAATTTGTTAGGATAATTGGCTCATGCAATGATTTTTCAGCTGAAAAGTCCCTCGACAGGTAGTCTGCAAGCTGGAAACACTGAGATGCTCGCACCATGGCTTAGTACAAGTCCAAAAACCTCAGAACCAAGGAAGTCGATGGTGTTACTCTCAGCCCAAGGCCAAAGGCCTGAGAACCTGGGAGACCACTGGTGTAAGTCCTAAAGTCTTAAGGCCAGACATCCTGGAGTTCTCGTGTCCAAAGGCAGGAGGAAGAGATTGTCCCAGGTCCAGGATAAAAAGGAGGAAATCCTTTTTTTCCCTTTTTTGTTTTATGGAGAGTGGGAGGCCGGGCCTAGCCAGTTGTATGGTGCCCAATCACACTGATGGCAGATCTTCCCCTCTTAGTCCACTGACTCACATGCCAGTCTCCTCTGGAAACACTCTTACAGGCAAACCCAGAAGTAATATTTTACCAGTTTTCTAGGTATTCCTTAACCTAGTTGACACCTAAAATTAACCATCACACATGTATTATTTGAATTCATCAATAACACAACTCTATGAAGTAGGTGTTATCATCATCTGCAATTTACATATAAGTAAACCAAGGCATTGAGAAGTTTATTTACTTGCCCAAGGACACACAACCCATAAATAACAAAGGAAGGATCTCAGCCTGTAGGACTTCTAAGCTAGTGCCATTAACTACTTGGCCGTCCTGTCCTTAATTTACCACTTTACAAATACAAAAGTCTGGGACCTGACTGAGTAATGATTTTCCAGCTTCTCATTGATTTTGTTTGTTCTCTGGGGCAAACGGCCAGCTTCTCCTTATTATTTATTTATTTATTTATTTTTGAGACAGAGTTTTGCTCTTGTCGCACAGGCTGGAGTGCAATGGCACTATCTCAGCTCATCGCAACCTCTGCTTTCCAGGTGCAAGCAATTCTACTGCCTCAGCCTCCCAAATAGTTGAGATTACAGGCATGCACCACCAAGCCCTACTAATTTTGTATTTTTAGTAGAGACGGGGGTTTCTTCATGTTGGTCAGGCTGGTCTTGAACCCCTGACCTCAGGTGATCTGCCCACCTCGGCCTCTCAAAGTGCTGGGATTACCGATGTGAGCCACTGCGCCCGGCCCCAGTCAGACACACTGAATTCAATGACCAAATAAAATTGAAAGGAAAAATATACCTTAACCCTCTTCCTCCCACCTCCAAAGTTAGCGTCCATAAAACCTAAGATTTTTGGTCTTAGGGGTCAGTCTCCCAGCCAGTGCTCCACTGGAGTGGGGCATGTGTGTGTAGTGTACCAAGCTCCTGGTTCCATGCTCTTCTGTGAGAGGGTCCCAGTTGATTTCTGAGACTCCAGACTGCTTGGAGTTGAGCCCCTAAGGAACAGTCCTCTGGAGTTGTACAGTTTGCAATTCATCCTGGAAATCTGAGATGTAAGTCCAGTAAATGGCAGGCCTTTGCCGAGTGTGGGATCCTGAGCGGCCAGTGCCTTGGGAACCTCCTCCTTCCCAATTCATTCATTCACCAAATATTTATTAACCACTAGGTGATGCAGAACAAGGTGAATAAGTTCTTGATTATAGAATTCTGAGTCCTCTGTTGGAAGAGGTAGACAAATAGAATTCAAAAAGTGTGATCAATGCTAAAGGAATACAAATACAGCCCCTCATCCAACTATTCTCAGAATTTTTCCCTACTTTCAAAATGTTCCACAATGATTTTGCATTCCTATATTAATATATCCATTCATTCATTTAGCAAATGATTATTTACTGACAACTGGGTCTGTGCTGGGCACTGAAAGTAGGAGGGGGAGGGACAGCAGCCCTCAAAGAACTCGATGTTCAGGCCAAGAAATCATCAAATGATAAGAAAATGACAGTTCCTGTTGGGAGACACATAGGCTTCAGTAGGCACGGAGCAGGACCTTCCACCTGGTCTGGATGAAAGTCAGGGAGGGCAAACAAGGCTCTGAAGGCTTTCTGGAAGAAGCGGCTTTGAAGTTGTGAGCGGAAGCCAGACAGATACAGGGTACTTAGGCTTTCCCCAAACTCAGGAGGCCTCATGAGTGAGACGGCAGGTAGAATGAGGGCCACTAGAACTTTGAGAGTCAGGGAAGATGTGGTCCCAGGATTCAGGGATTCAGTCCAACCAATGGAGACTGAGTGGCAGCTTGATCTCAGGGAGTATCCTGTGATCAAATCTTGAAAAGCAGGCTAAGGGGAGAGGACCCTAGGGTCCCATTGCAGAGTACTGATCTACGATGCCTTGTCTCTCACAACCAGCCAGCGGTCTCGAAAGTGTACCAAATACACCTGAAGGAATCAAAATATGGTGCTAGTTACTTCAAGTTGTTACTCAATTCCCCTTATACAGCTGATGAGACATAAGCTGCTTTTCTTGCTCAAAAAAGTCTGACAGTGGAGATTTTAAACACACACACACACACACACACACACACACACACTTTTTGCTAAGCTTATTTATCTGTGCTGATACTGCTTACACAGGCCCATGCAACGTTCTAGGGGCAGCTACTGGCCAGGTCTCAGGTTGGTGACCACAATTGCCATAGTCTTGGCAACTAGCCAAAAAGCCGAAATCACAAGATGTGTAGCTTTAAGGGCAATTGCTAGAAATACTGATATATTACATTTAAAACATGTTAAGGAGCCTCCAAAGACATTTGTTTGGGCCTGCTGTGGATTTCCTAGTGCATAAGTTTGCAGCTGCTCATAGCTTAACCTCTTTGGGCCCTCAAGCTAGCTATGGCCAACAACATTGGGCTGTTCTTCGCAGAGACTAAAGTGAGGGCCCCAGCACTCTGCTGTCCTATCACACTGGAGCTGAAGAAGGCGGGGATCCAGAGAGGGAATTGATACTCCTGAATTTCACCTCAAGAACCCAACACTAGAACACTCAGGCAATTCAGTTTTGCATCATGCAAAGCACATAGGCAGACCTGGTAGATGCCAGCTCGACTACTTTCCACCGTGTGACCTTGAGCACATCCCACAACCTCTCTGAGCCTCAGCTTCCTCTTCGTTAAAATGAGAATAAGTCAACCTCGAAAGTTCACTGGGATCGTTAAATAAGATGATAGTTGTAAAATCACACTGCAAACTGAGAAATCACCATATAAATATTTCTGTTGCCATTTTCCCCTCTGCTCAAAGAAAAAATCTAGGAAAGAGTAGCCAGTTGGTTACCTACTCATGGTAGAGGTGGCAGCAGAAACAGTTACAGGGAGAAAGTAGGAAAGGGCCCTTAGCAGAAAAGAGGTTTGCCTGGGAGAACTGGGTAACTGACAAAGCAAACTTGAGGAAACATGATCTTCTTGTGTCCTTAGGTGGAGTGCTCCCTTCAGCTTGTCCTCCACTCTGATTTTCCTGGGCTGCCTTTTAAGTGTCCATGAAGCCAGTGCCCAAGATAGCTTCTCTGTATTCATTAATCAGGATTGCTTTTCTCTAAGATTGTAGCACGTGGGATTGGTATCTATCTTTAATTTCATACCATGCCTATAGGGAAGACCAATTATGATTAGCCTCATTTTGTGGACAAAGAAATTGGAGCCTAGAGAAGTTCAAATACATGCTCAACACAGTCAATGACATTTACCTTTCAGTATTCTAATTGACTTTATTATTATTTTTTTATTAAATAAACCAGGAGAGAGCATGAACGCAGTCTCCCACTACCACAAATTATGCAGTCCAGTTTCCCACATTTGAGGAAATCGCAGGGGTCAGCACATCCGGAGTGCAATGGATAAGCCTCGCCCTGGGAAAACCACCTTTGTGATCATGGGGTATCTATCCTGCCAGGTAAGTATGATTCTTAAAATATATTTATCCAGTAAACAAATATTTCTTGAACACCTCTAAAATGCTCATTATTCTAGGGGCTGGGGATACAAGGGTTAACAACAACAACAGCAGCAACAACAAAACCACCAAGATTCCTGCCCTCAGGGATCTTACATTCTAGAGAGGGTAAAAGCAAATTAACTTGCATAGAAATTAATTAACAAGTTAATTTCCCATAGAAGTAAGTGCTAGAAAGACAGTAAAAGAGAGAAGACCTTTCTGAGAAGGGAAGATTGAGCTGCAACCACCTGCCAGATCAGGAAGAAGAGTTTTCAGGCAAAGGGAGCAGCAAGTTCACAAGCTCTGAGCAGAACCGGACTCCCTATAATGGTTCAAAGGACTCTGTGATTAGAGGGTCTTGAATGATGGGGAAAACATGGAAAGAGGTGGGTTTCAAAGAGGTTGACAAGAGCCAGATGTGGAGGGCCTTGTAAATCAGCGTAGAGGGTTTGGATTTGATTCTAAGTGCCTTAGGAAAACATGGAGCGCTAGTGGGGAATGAGAGGATGTGGCTAAAAGGTGAGGAATGGACCAGAGAGAGCAACAGTGGCAAGAAGCAGGGAGACTGGTCAAGAGGCTATTGCAATGAGTTCAGATAGAAAAGGACTGGGGCTGGGACTAAAGCTGTGACCCTGAAAATGGATGGGGCAGGCAGATTCAGGGTTTGCTGATGGATTGGATATGGGAGTGGTGCAAAGCAAGGGATCAAGGATGTGAGGAACTGTGGGTGTTGGAGCCATTACTGAGAAGAAGAAAACTGGAAAGAAGTAAGTTGAGACAGTAGGGGTAGGGGCAGTGGTGTGGAAATCCATGAGTTTGCTATAAAGCATGGTAAGTTTGAGATTTCTATTCTAGGCACTGAGGAAGAAATGATGGACAAAAATTGATGCAGTCCCTGTCCTCATTCCAGCTGTGTACTGTGGCTGGTGGTTGCAACACACATCTCCAAAAGAGAGTCTTAAATGGGGTTTGTGTATGTGCTTGAGGAGAATCTGCAGATCTCACCCCCCAAATTCTGTTCCGAGATGTTTCTCTTCCTGCATCCTTTTGAGATTGTGATCAAAACGATTGCTCTTCCTAGAAACATACATGCAAGCACACAAGTCACAGAATTATTAGATCCCTGAAGGCATCCTGGTATCCTCAGGGCTCAGCACAGTGCTTGGTGCACCACACGTGTTCAGTGACTATCTGTTGACTGGATGAATGATTCTCCCTGTCTCACCATTATATGCCAGTAGCACACTCAAAGCTGTGCACATCACCTTCAGCTTGCTCAATAAGAGTCTTTGCCTGTGGTGAAAGATGTCAACTCACTATCTCCCAGACAGACTGTGTCCTTATCAGGCCTGTACCCCTTCCCTTGCCTCAGGTGCTTCCACTCCTTACTGTTTAGTTTAAATTCTAATACTATTGAACTACATGCAGATCATTGCACTGACTCAGTTCCATGCTTTTGTTCATTCAGTCCTTTCCCTTGGAAGGATATCTCTTCATTTAATGCTCTTATTGCTTAACTAGTGTCTAATCATACATTCTATCCCTGTGCCTTCCCTAGTTAGACGCCAGAGCATCAGTAGTGAAGAATACATACCTGGTCCATATCCTCCCTGAGCTTATGGTCTAGCAAGAAATACAGACACCAAACATGTAATGGCAACACAGTGGATAAATGCCTTGAAGGAGAAGGGTAGGGTGCTATGAGAAGGTACAACTGGGGGATCTAATCAGCAGTGGTGGGGAGGTTATGTCAGATAAGGTTTCCTGGGACAAGAGACCTTTACATTGAGAACTGAAAGAGAAGGAGCAAGTGCAGTGGAGAGAAAGGAAGGAAAGAGTGTGTCTCGCAGAGGAGACAGCATGTGTAAAGACCTGGGGTGGCAGACTGTGGAGTACAAGAGGTGAGAAAGGGGAGAGGGCCTTGTAGGGCAGAGTAAAGGACTTGGACTACATTGATTGGTCTGAAGTGAGACAGTGACATGATCAGATTTATATTAGAGAAAGGGCATTTTGCTGAGTACAGCATGAGTGGGGGTGGAGGAGCCAAGAGAGGAGATCAGGAAGCCATGTTCCTGTTGTACCATCACAGGGCAATGTCTGCAGTGCTGAGGTCAGGTTGCTGGGCAGGAGGAACAACTTGTCCGCTTCCTTCCTCCAACTCTCAATGCTATGTCCATCTGAAACCCTGGTCATTTATACCAACAGCAGGTGACTTGTTTTCCTCTCCCAGGAGACAAAGATTCATCCTTTCTTTGCTATGTCCTATCCTTGCAATGTAGGCCATCCAGGATATCTGATAGAGAAGAGAATGTGATCAACTGGGTGTGGTGGCTCACCCCTGTAATCCCAGCACTTTGGGGGCTGAGGTGGGAGTATTGCTGGAGACCAAGAGTTCAAGACCAGCCTGAGCAATGTAACAAGACCTCATTTCTACAAAAAAAATGAAAAAAAAAAATAATAGCCAGGCATGGTGGCGTACCTCTGTAGTCCCAGCCACTTGGGAGGCTGAGGCAGGAGTAACACTTGAGCCTAGGAAGTTCAGGCTGCTGTGAGCCTTGATTGTGTGACTGCACTCCAGACTGGGTGACAGAGTGAGACCCTGTCTCTAAAAATAAATAAATAAATAAATAGATAAATAAAAAGAAGAAAAAAAGAGAAGAGTATGTGTCTTTGCTCCATAAAAAAGAGATCTGTTTAGATCACATCTTTCTGAGCCCTCTAAGCCTGTTCTATACCCTGACACCCCAAATTGCTCTGTAAGCACTTACTGCCATCAGTGATGAGTGGCAGGGTTTGCAAGTCCCAATTCTTGGGCCATACTCTTATCAGCCTGACAGAAGGCAGAGAAATGTGGTGTATGCAAGTTCAGAGTCAGGGTTGGGAGGGTGAGGTGAAATGATGGAGTGGCGTGGGGCACTTGGATCTTCTTAAGTTGACTCAAGTTGACACAGGATTTCTTTCAAGATTGGGATATAGGAAGAATATAGCATTTGATTCTGGTTTATAATTAACTCATGGAGTAGTAATGAGATAGATTTTGGAGACAATGATACTTTCAAAGTTCCTCCCATGATCTTCTGCTTTAGGGTTCATTAGTGTCCAAAGGTTGGCGGCACTTGCCAGAATATACTTAAAGCACTGGAAATACTTCTTGGCATCACATCCTTCTACCTGCGCAGCATAGGTTTGAATACATGCTTAAGAGTCAGACTGCCTGAGTCCAAAACCTGACATTGCCACTTAGTTGTGTAATCTCAAGTAACTCACTTAAACTCTCTGAGACTCAGTTTTCCCAATTGAAAATTGAGATGCTTATGTCACCTACTTCACAGGATTGTTTGAGGGTAAAAAGGGATGGTACATGTCAAATACCTGATACATCATGTTAGTAGCTAGCAGTTAGGGAATACTTACTGCTACCTATAACCAAACCATCTGGCAATTCACACTCCCTCTCTACTCCCAAGCATGTGTAATCTTACTTCTTACTGCTACAAACAAATAATTCTAGAAACTTCCTTATATTCTCTGGAAAAACATAGTTTCAAACAAGACGGCCTAAAAACCAATATTTGGAGCTTTGAAATAATTCGTTTGTTTTCTAATGTGACTGATATTGTTCAATGATAAGCAGCTGTAACCTAAGTGAACACGAGAAGAGAAAAACAGTAAGATCAAATTTTAAAGTTTGTATCATAATGCAGAAAAGAATAAAACATTTTAAAAGACTGAAACATGCAATTGACAAGGAAGCTAGAAAGCACAGATATTAACAAAGGTTGTGTCTGAATGAGGCCATGTGTTCTCTTTTCTTTTTTCTATAGATCTGCATTTTCCTAATTTCTTTTAAGAAACTTGTATTACTCACACACATTTTAAAAATCATAATTAAGAAGAAAGGAAAAATCAATGCAAGTGTTGTTTCAAATTTCACTCTGAAGGTTCATAGCAGTGCAAAATAAGCTAGTTACAGCCTCAAAAAATTAACTAGTTTAATTCATGCTGTTTGTTCACTGTGAGTTAATTTAATATACTTATCCTAGAAAATAATGCATTATTCAGTTTAATCAATATTCATTTGTTCTTTGCATAATCATATTTGCAAAAGCATTTATTAACGATGCGCCTACAGACTCACAGGGAAAGGCCATGCTATAAGGAGAGTAAAATTTTTGAAATGAAAAAAAAAAGCAGTGAATTTACCAACATTAGACAAATGATTGATCCTAATATGCTGCACGTTTTCATTTAAAATGCAGCCAGGAGTCTTTTGTATATGTGTCTTCATTGGAAGTAGCAATAGATACACTGTCAAATTAATGAATATCATGTTAGTTTGGGAGGAAATTAAATCTGGGTTATTATTGAAAAGTTGGCATATCAGTGCATCTAACATTTGCTCTTTCTACATATCCTCAATTGACTGAAGCAGTCAATGCTATGGATATTTGCAAATATTTGTCGTTGGGCTAAGAAATACATGTTTTTCCATTTTAATCCGGATGCTTAGCATTATGTAGATACAGATAGAAACTCATGTTGAGCTTTTCAAACATTGTGACTTAAAAGAAAGTCGCATTTTTAGGATAAAGAGAAGTTTCCTATGAATGAATCCCATTTGCCTTGTTATAATTTTTCTTTAGGATTTTATTTAGGTTGTGATTTCTATTTTTTATTGATTCATTTCCATAAGTAGCCCAGGCAAACAGTGGTTTACAGTGCAACCCCAGGTCCTAGGATGGAGACTTTTTCTTCTTAGTGATGCATGCCTATTTTTTAGATGCCCATTGGTGAGGATCCATCCTTGTCAATTAGGGGCACTATCTCTTATGCAGAAGAGGCCTTTTCTAGTTGAGGAGAAATTGTATTTCATGATATTTGAGAGCTCTAACTTTCCAGAAAAAAAAAATTAAAAAATTGGATGTAGAGTATTGCTGATTAGCCTCCATAAGACACTCAGGAAATTACAGCCTTTGGAGAAATGAGTAATGTTACAATAGTACCTGCACTTCCACTTGTTTTTAGGTTTTTTTAGCTGAAATATAGTTGTAACTATTTTTTTTAAAATAAAGTAACCAACTAAAGCTATTTTCCGATGTGTTAGACACTTACAGAAAAATATATCTTGAGTAGAATATGGGGGAGGCTAGTGTAAACACTCAGAAGAGATTTGGTATATTGTTTTAACTTGCAGGTGGGAAACTAACCCTGAAGAATTTCACATGCTTATTCTCATGAAATGCAACTTAAATATCACTTTGTTTCTATCCTAGGAGAAGTGTCCAAAGCCTTAAACTCCGTTACTATTCAGAAATAACTATATGAACATGCCCACTACTACCATAATACCCAACAAATGGGGGCCAAATGAGAGGAAAAAGTAATAGTAAGAAAACTTCGATTGTAAGAATGCTCATTGTTATTTTCCAAATACAGGTGAATCCCACTTAAGTGAGATCTACAACTCATTAGGTAGAATATACCTACAGAAGTTAAAATTTATGGTAATTATCTTTCAACTAGCATCCGATGCCTCATCTTTGCAGAAACATATGGTGTTTTCTCCATACTGAACTTAAAAGGGCATTGAGCAAGCATTGCAACTACTGACAGCCTTGAACAGGATGATTAAATAAATAAACAGTTCAGAGAGTTCCTTTATGATAAACCCTTTCACAGAAGGGGCAGCTAAATGCTTTGAGTTTTCAAAGAAAATATTTATCTAGGGAAAGGTGAGCAAGGGAATACATTTAACAACTGAGGCAACACACAGGATACGCCTTCTTTTTCAGATGTAATCAGAGCACTATTTCTAATCGTTTACTAAGAAAGAATGCTTTCACTTGAAACACGTGATATTTGAAAGCCTTGTTACTTTTTGTATTGTGGTTAAAAAAAATCTGTCACATTCTAAAGTGTGATTTGTATTACTTCTTAGTAGCCAGAGAATCCTCATGAAAACAGTTATAAGTTTATGACAGAGGTTGTGGAGGGAAATACGGTTTAATTTACAAAATCAGACGCCACAGCCAAAGTTTCTGGAAGACATCCATCCAGGAACAGCAAGCACATCTGTGCCTGAAGTGGCTGGGTCCCAGAAGATTTGGCTGCTCTCTAAAGGCAGCTGCCAGACCACATCTCTGTTCAATGCAGTCAATGCCATATCAATCATTTTAATCAATTGGCAGGGAGACAATGATTTTTCAAAGCCCGAGGATCATTTTCAAATATAAACTTAGACACAAGCTTTTCTTAATGCACGGAAGAAAAGTGTTTAAAGTTCCTAAATTCTGTATCTCAGGGATGTCTCAGCTTGTGATTTTAGAAATGGTCCTTAATATCAGGGATAGGCCCAGGGACCAGCTTTGTTTTCCCCCTCCAGCACAGTCCTAGTAGTGTGTTAGGGAAAGAATTCATTGAATATCCTGCTAGAACAGCACAGATACAGGTACAGTAGCCCAGGTAAACAACTATTTACAGTGCAACCCTGGGGCCCAGCATGGTGACTTTTTGTGCTTAGAGATATATGTCTACTTTAGATGCCCATTAGTCAGGACTCCTCCTTGTCAATCAGGGGCACTATCTCTTATGCAGAGGAGACCTTTTCCAGTTGAGGGGAAATTGTATTGTGGAAAGTAGCAGAGGGCATCATCTTAAAGAAAAAAGTTCCCACAGAACACAGGCTTAGTTACTCAGGTGCCAGAAAACTCACCTAACAATCCATCTGTAGACTCCAGAAGGTCCCAGCTGTATAAACAAAGGTATACTGTCATCTACAGAAAGGAATAATAATAATAATAATAATAATAATAATAATAATAATAATAAAAACCCTCTCCCAAATCCGAGAGGACACAATGAGTTTTATAAGGAACCAAAGTAATGTACTCCATGTTACCTAGAGAAGTTTTAACTTTTTAACACCTATGAGAGTTTCTTGCCAAACTGAAGAACTGGCATGGTATATTTACAAATATACTTTTATTTCAAAAAGGTATGTTTCAGATTAATTACCCTGTGGTTTAATAGCTGCTATGGTACTATCATTGTGTGCAAATGTAAGGCTACACCTACAGCTGTCTCTGTCTCTAGCCATTCTCAGTGTAATTCTTTATCCAGCAAGATTTGGTATTTCCTGCCCCCACTTCACTCCCCTCAATATTGAAATGACATTCTTCAATTTACACATTTTTTGCATCTGTATATTTCTAATAAAGCTGCACCTTTTTTTAAGATGAAGATCTCACTGTGTTGCTCAGGCTGGACTCAAATTCCTGGGCTTGAGTGATCCTCCCACCTTAGCCTCCCAAGTAGTATATACAGGCATATACTAATGCACTCAGTTTTGACTATGTTTCTTTCTTTTTTCTTTTTTAGAAACATAATCTTTCTATGTTTAGGTCAGGCTGGTCTCAAACACCTGGCCTCAAGTGATCCTCCCACCTCAGTCTCCCAAAGTGCTGGGACTATAGGTGTGAGTCATTGTGCTTTGCCTGGCTGCATTTAAGTGGGCTGGCTGTAGTGCTCAGCTTTAAGAACTGTTGCTTAAAACACATAGTAATTTGAAGTCATATAACATGAAATAACGCCGTTCTTAATTTCTTAAACTAGCCATTCCAAAGGAGCCGCCTTCAAAATCTTATCAATCTAATAAGAAAAAATATACCTGTGCTCAAATTAAGCCACTCACTTTTCAAATTCTTTTTATTGGGAAAATTTTTAAAATATACAAAAATAGAGAAAAGAGTACAGTGAAGCCCCATGGAGTCATCACACAGCTTGAACAGTAATTATGATTTTGCCATACTTCTTTCAATTATTCATTTGCTACAACTATTCCACTTGCCTCAGACTGCATCATATTAAAGCAAAGGCCAGAACTGTGCCATTTCAACCCTATGTACTTCAGACACAGCTTAAGAACATATAGATATTTTGTTAGATAGCCTGGCCATCATTTTCATAGCTAATAAATTAACAATGATTCCTTGTTGTCATGTAATACCCAGTTCATATTCACATTTTCCAGATTATTTCAAAAATACAAACCACTCAATGCGATCATTCCTCTACAGGAGCAATTAGGAATATCAGGTTAGAGCTCCTTACCAACTTTCCAATGCAGAACGACCCTTCGAGTCTACGCCATAAGGCCCCACATTTGGTGATGGCTCAGCCAATGTTTGTTGGATCTGGCCTTTCTCTTATTTGAGGAAAGAAATCAAAAGTGACATAAGGAAAGGTAGTTTTTCCAGGGCAACTGCAGCTCTCAAGATTGAAGCTCGAGAAAGCTGCTATTGATTTCTGTAGCCTCCTACCCAAGTGTGGCAGTGCTCCTAGTGAATATTGAAGGCATATTGAAAAGGCTACCTTCCTGGCTGTATCTGTTCTCTGTTCACTGTGTGCATCTGCAGTCAATCGAGAGGCATGGAATTGTTTGGCTGATTAAAGAATCAACTAACCCAAATTGAATGGTTTTGTTGTTTCCTTTTTCATTTGATTCAGCTATAAAAGATTAAGTAAATGCATTTCCTTTCTTTCCCAACGGTGCAAAATGTCGAATGCATGCCAGCTAACTGTTCTCTCCTATGACTAATTGATGTTTTGCACTCACAGCCTTGAAAACTAATCTTTTCCATGCCCGGTGCTAGTTGTAATGAGATATATTATGCTGACAGCTTGAACTTTTGCAAAGGTATGGAACTCAGCATGTAAATAATTGTGTCTGCAATTTAAAATTTGATATAAATGGTGCACTGTTCTGGGTGAAGGCTGTGCTTGCCAGCACTTGGCCAGCTGTGCCCCAAAGTGCAGCTCAGCCACTGTTTGGCCCTAGCAGCCTTTAACCAGCCATGTGTATCCTGGGCTGCTGCCTAACTCCCAGGCATAGCACCTAGCACAATGCTTGGCAAATGGGGATTAGTCAACAAATATTTGTAGAATGATTGAATAAATGAACCAGTACAAAAAGAAATCAGTCTAAATAGAATAAAAGTTATTTCTCATCGAAAAAGAAAAACTAAATGAGACAGTTCCAGACAAGCCCACAGGAGGCTCTGACAGAACTCAATCCTCTGTGTGGTGACCATAGGCTATTGGTTGACTCACACCGGCTAGCCACAGGGTGCAAATGAAATCCTGCATTTTCAAATGAGTATTTAATGTGGTTTTTTTTTTCTCAAAAAGATCTGGTCATCTCCCTAACACTCACTGATTAGTATTTTAAATTCTGGATAAGAAAGCAAAAAATCACAGTGAGAAAAATTCTCTAAAGCTATAAATAACAATGTTTCAGTTATGAAAAGCATAAAAACAGGTCAACTCAACTGGAACTGTGGGGCAGTATCATGGACAGAAGATGTAGGCAGGAGCTGCTGCATGGTATGGTGATCTATACAAGAGCTCTAAAACCATGCCTCCCCTTTGACCTGGTAATCTCACTTATGGAATATATCCCAAGGAAATCCAAACAACAAAAGGTAATTTTATAAGGATATTTATAGCAAAGCCATTTATAATAGGAGAATATTGGAAATAACCCAAGTGCCCAACAGTAAGGAGACTGGCTATGCCAAGAATATCATATGAACTCCGTGGTGCACTGCACAACCATTAGCACATCGAGCAGGTGGTACATTTCAATGTGTGGAAATGTCTACATGAAATAATGTTAATTGGAAAAAGCAGAATACAAACGATTATGTGCCCAGTGATTACAACTTTGTGAAAACGTACCTGGTATTTTGAAAAGGGTCAGGAAGGCATCGAGTGATGTAAACACAGCTGTAGGTTCATTGAATTCCTTTTCTGCATTGTGGATGGCTGTTTAAGTATATAATGTATAAAAAGAAAGGAAGGACAGAAGGAAGAAAGAAAAAAATCTACTGACTACAAACCGGAGCTGCCATTTAAAACAATCTGTCATTCATGTTTATAGATTAAGAACACCAGAGAGAAATACAAGTGGGAAGTCAGAAAGACCCAGGAACATCTAAATGGTAGTCTATACGCCTAATAGAAAGTCGAAGTTCATTTGAAGCAAGATCCCTTCTGAATGCCTTGCAGCATTGGATCAACAATTGCAAGCCATAATGACAAAGATGTGCTCAGACTCCTACAGGGAAAGACAACTTCCCATGGCCAGCAATGTTTGTTCCTTAGCAAATCACTTCTCAAGTGATGATGTCATCATTAAAGAAAAAATCAACATCTGCAGAGTTCACTATCATCCAGCAGAAAACAGCATGCCAAAACCTTTAGAATTGATTTCTGTGCATTTGCAGCACACTCTGGATTCTGTGGCTTAAATTAATCACTAATGAAAATTAGCCTTAGTTTGGGATTGTATTTGCAGCATGGCCCCTGCAACTAAAGAGGGGAGGGTCTTGGAAAATAAGTAAAATAATTACCTAGGACTTAGTTCTGAGGTTCACTGTAGGACATCTTCAAAGATTTTTTTGTTTAATCTTTTGTTCCTGTTAAAAATTAGCCTCCATTATTGCTGATTTTTTTTCTGCAGTATTTTTTACAGATGCAATTACAATTAAGAGGTGAGAATGTAATGTTTTAGGAGAAAGAGCATTACAGGTCCGTGTCTGCTGGAGCATTTTAAATATTATAGGACTGAATTGGGGGCAAAATCCCCTTAAAATTATTTGAGGTCTGAAGGCATCCTATATCAACATGCAAGTTGGGAAGAAACCAAAGCTGATGACAGACAGATGAAATGTGTTTGATCTGAAAGTTTTCATTTATGCCATCATTTTATTGCTGCAAAGGGACAACAGCAAAATGGTGGCTGCCTATACTGTATTTCTTTGAAGAGAATATATGTAAAACAGCCACCCTCTGTGAGGTGGTTAATATACTGCCTCAGCCTTGAAAGCCGTGCCCTACCCGATACACAGGATACACAGATTTGAATGTGCAATTTGTGCTGATATTGAAGTTGCAAAATCAAATATCAAGAAGTCATATTTTTTCTCAAAAGACAACAATTTACCAGTTAAATTACACAGTGTGTCCCGCTTCTTTGCATCTCCCTTTCTTCCCTCCCCCATATCCTGCTAGGGGATAGAAATAATTCTGGTGTCGTAGGAAACCTAGAGCTCTAAAGAGCCTAAGTGCTTTGACTGTATTTGTGAACATGAGTTCTACTTAAAGATGAATGACTGGGTCCTGTTTTTCCTCCTTAACCACTGTTGGAGGTTTATATGGTATGATTTTCTCTTAGTTGTTGACGAGTAGTGATTGTGTCCGTTTTGTGATATTTTAAAATGAGGGACTAAGGAAGTAGACATTGATCATTCCCCTGTCCCTAAACAATGTCCTAGGTTTTATTCTGTATCCTTTGTCTCTGTCTCATCTCATACTCTCAGATTCTAAAGACATTCATCATCTTAAGTTTTTCATATGCACTGATGGTGGGTATGAAATCTTTTTGTATTGGTTCGTTTATTCAATCATTCTACAAACATTTGTTAACTAATCACCATTTGCCAAGCATTGTGCTAGGTGCTATGCCAGAGACTTAGACAGCAGCCCACGATACACATGGCTGGTTAAAGGCTGCTAGGGCCAAACAGTGGCTGAGCTGCACTTTGGGGCACAGCTGGCCAAGTGCTGGCAAAGCACAGCCCTCACCCTGAATAGTGTGTGTTTGTGTGTGTGTGTGTTCGTGCCGTATGTGGTAGGTAAGTTTCCTCAGCTATAAAATGGAGATAATGCTTCTTGTTTTACTTTACCTCCTAGAGTTCTTATGAGAATAAAATGAGATTCAGTATGTGAGAGTGCTTTGAAAAAAGTTGAAAGCCCACAACAATATGAAGCGGTTGCTATCATCATCTTTTCCTGTGAGAACTAGACAGTATTTATGCCACAAGTAGAATGTTGAGCTAAATAATTTCTAAATTTTGGTAGTAATTTGCTAAAAGGTAAATACTGTCATTTGCCAAAGGTAAATGAATTTAACCAAAATTTGTAAAGTTTGTCCATTAGATTCTCATGTTGTTCCCGAGTTGGCCACACTTTAAACTCTGGATTAGCTCTGTGCATCAGAGATGTGAATATTGACCAAAGGGAGGCTGGGCACGGTGGCTCATGCCTGCAATCCCAGTGCTTTGGGAGGTCAATGTGGATAGATCAATTGAGGCCAGGAGTTCAAGACCAACCTGGCCTAACATGGTGAAACCCTGTCTATCTTAAAAATACAAAAATTAGCTGGGCAAGGTGGCACATACCTGTAGTCCCAGCTACCTGGGAGGCTGAGGTAGGAGGATGGCTTGAACCCAGGAGGTGGAGGTTGCAATGAGCCGAGATTGCACCACTGCACTTTAGCCTGGGTGACAGAGGGAGACTCCAACTCAAAAAAAAAAAAAATGACCAAAGGAGCTCCCAAGTAAGCTTAGGCAAAGGGGAGAGATGGGCAGGAGGAAGTGAAAAATGGGCTCTTTCATCACTAGGTACTTAGAGAAAAGCGTGCCAAGGGGAAAGGAAGCAGGCTTGGATACCATTTTCTTTGGTAAAAGGTAATTACATCAGTATAAATCTTTATTTCAAAATCTTGTGTAAAATTATTCTTCAGAGAAATAATATTATTAAAGTATCCATACTACCCAAAGGCCTTGCCTCTTAGCTATGGTCTCTGGCAGGTCTATATCATAACAGTTAAGTGTAACCCAGGAAAGGGAGGAATAGAAGCCCAACAGACTCCAAGAGATCTGACAATTTTGTCTCATTCATTTCTGAATGTTCCCAACGGCTATTTCACTTCCTTTGTGGTTGTACCCATTTAAAATACCTCAGTATTTCTCCAATTCTTCTCAAAATCAAAGTTTAAAAAAAGTTTAGAGAATCTCTCTCTCTTCTGTTGAGACAAAGTTTCACTCTTGTTACCCAGGCTGGAGTGTAATGGCGTGATCTTGACTCACTGCAAATTCTGCCTCCCAGGTTCAAGTGATTCTCCTGCCTCAGCCTCCCAAGTACCTGGGATTACAGGTGCCCACCACCAAGCCTGGGTAATTGTTTTGTATTTTTAGTAGAGACGGGATTTCACCATGTTGGCCAGGCTGGTCTCGAACTCCTGACCTCAGGTGACCCACTCACCTCACTCTCCCAAAGTGCTGGGATTACAGGCATAAGTCTCCGTGCTCAGCCTTAGGAGAATCTCTTTGAAAGTAGGTTGCATGCAACAGCCCAGAGGAATCTAAAAATTTTAATGTTTACCAAAAGAAGCCACTTATAGAAGAATACATTCTGTATCATTTCATCTAATGAAATTCAAGAACAAGGAAACTTATCTATGATTTGAGATGTCAAAATAGTAGTTTCCTTTGAGGGAGTCTTGACTGGGCGGAGGCACTGAATGAACCTTCTGGGATGCTGAAACCCTTCTTTATCTTGATTTGGGTGGTAGTTATATAGATGTACATATGTACGAAAGTTAACTGAGCTGTACACTTAATGTTGATACGCTTCATTATATGTGTGTTGTAACTCAATTTAAAAAATTAAAACTCACTACCTCATTCTTTCTCAAATCAAACTTTCAAAATCTTTTAAACAATTTTTCTGTGTGCCTTTTAAGGACAGCCTGTATCTCTAAATCACAAAAACAACAAAAGTCTTCAGAACGGAAACAATGATTCCTCTTTTGGATCCTCATATGGCTTAAGACATGGTTAGGCAGGACGATTGGAAGCTTTTGATCATGAAGATTAGAGTTACAGAAAATACTGAATCCCACAGAAGCTCCAAGAGAGGGTAAGTTACAAATTTTAAATTTGATAGGACCAGGTGGCCTCTCAGAAACACCATTCTCCAGCTCTCCTCGGCTTCTACTCATCTTCAAGCCCAGTTGAAATGTCTCCCTTCTGCAATGCATTCTTTGGTCTCTTCTATTCTCCACACTCTAAAACAGAAGTAATCTCAACTAGTTACTAGAAGAGCATGGTTTGGAGCCTTGTTACTCAAAGTGTAGTCTGCAGATAAGCAGCATAGTTATTACCTGGGAACTTATTGGAAATGGAGAATCGCTGACCCCACCGAGACCTATTCTGCATTTTAACTTGATTCCAGGGCAACTTTTATGCACAATAAAGACTAAGGAGCAATCTAAGAGAGCTTTTACTCAAATTTAAAAGCACTTCCAAATCACCTGAGGCAATGCTTACAATTGCAATCCTGGATCCTGCCCTACAGATTTTGATTCAAAAATTCTAAGACTTTGTCTAGATTGCGACAAAGTTGGATTTTAATGTTGACAGGAAAGTTGGCTCAAACTTGAACAGCACTTGCTAACAGAGACAACCCCACAGATAGTGAGTTCCTCACTGGTCTCCAGAAGACTAATGAACAAGTATGAATCATAATTTAAGACTTAGCTATCCAAAGAGAGGCTTATAGAAAAATTAAGTCCTAGGCCTTCCCATCTGGGACTCAAAGATGCACTTTGCTTAGAGCTTGGGGTCCGCAGAGAATCCCATGTCACGTTCTTATCTCCTTTTGGCACTTTCCACCCATTTCAAACAGGATGGATGGGAAAACCCACCTATCCCAGGATCCCAGCACCTCAGATCAGAGACTATTCCAATAAAGTTTTAATAACAAGTGCCCACGGTAAGGGCCAAAAGGAGTCAAAGAACACAGTCACCTGTTACTGTGGGCCGAATCTCCCTGGACAACTGAAGCCACCAATGCCAGAAGACCTCTGCCATGCCTGACATTCTGAAGTCTGAGAGCATGTAAAAGGCTCAACAGAAAATAGTAGTCACAATGTTATGAGCCACTCACAGGCTGTTCAAAGTGACAGGATTCAGAATTCCCATCCATTGTTGATATGGAGTAAAGACTTTCATTAAGTATTCAACTAAAGTGGCCAGTTATCAGACTGACAAAAATGAAAATGAATGCTAATACCCAGAGTTGATAAGGAATTTTCAAAAAAAAGACACAACTGGGGAGAGAATGAATCAGGACAGACTCTTTGGAAGCGATTTTGACAATATATATGCTGAAAGGAAGGTATTAAAGTGGGGTACTTGGGGTATCTTGGAGAAATTCTGAAATGACCTAAACTCTCCTTGAGCAGTAGCTCATGTAGCCATGGAAAATGTTATTTCAGTCCATTTTTATGAATATAGAAAGATGTTCACAATGTATTTTTAAATGAAAAATTGGTGTGTATAGTAGGATCTTGTTTTTCAAAATATCCATATGGCTTGTTAGCATAGGGACAAATCTGGTGTGATAGATGTCAATAGTGTTTAGTCCTGACATGGCAGATTTAGAGAGGACTTTAAAAATTGTTTTTGCTTAACTAACGCAGAAACAGAAAACCAAGTGCCACATGTTCTCACTTATAAGTGGGAGCTAAATGATGAGAACAGATAGACACAGAGAGGGACAGCACACACTGTGGCCTATTGGAGGGTAGGGTGGAGGGTGGGAGGTGGGAGAGGATTGGGAAAAATAACGAATGGGTGCTGTGATTAATACCTAGGTGATGAAATAATGTGTACAACAAACCCCCAGGACACAAGTTTACCTATTAACAAACCTTCATATGTAATCCTGAACTTAAAAGCTAAAAAAATTACTCTTGCTTTCTTATATTTTTAAATGTTTCTAAAACAAACGTGAAATTTTAGTAAAATGTTAAAATAGTAATTCTTTCAAAAACTAAAGGAATACCAGCCAGGGTAACGACCTACAGGAGGAGCTCATCTCTTATTATTCTAACGTGGTCATCTTCAAAGCATACAGAACCTTTAGCGTGAAATGCAAAGCAATTACAATTTGCTCTTGAAATGGGACTTATATTAAATGGTTAAGGAACAGAGAGGTCCTGTCACTGGTTTAAAAAACAAAAACAAACTGGAAGCTGTAACATTGTCTTTTTCCTGAAGAATGTCCCATTAGTGATCCTTCTTGCTTATCTAGTTGATATGTGAAACCGGAAAGCTGAGAGTGAAATAGTAGTCCTGTCACTTTTGTGGACTTGTATTTAGATTTGATTCATACTTGGATGACATACTTGGAGTCACCCCAGTGACTCTCCCAACCATTAATCTACTAACTGGTGTAGACCTCAGAGGTCCCAGACACAGCCTCAGAAATTACAGAGCAGGGCGGAAGAAAACATAAACAAATGGACATCTTTGGGAGTCAATAGAGATGCTGAGAGGACTTTATGAAGTTGAGTCTCTGAAGCCTATATGAAAAGCAATAATTCAGAAGTGGAGAGAGATGCTGTCTTCCAATAAGCCATGAAACACTCAGCCCCGTGCACCTAGACAAGGGCGATGCAGAGAGGATGGCCAAAAAAGAGTTTTGTCATCAGTCATCCCCAGCATGACCCTTCTCTCACCTCCATTCTTACCAAGAGCTGTACTTTTTCTTTTTTCTTTGAGATGGAGCCTCGCTCTGTTGCCGGGCTGGAGAGTGCAACGGTGCGATCTTGGCTCACTGCAATCTCCGTCTCCTGGGTTCAAGCGATTCTCCTGCCTCAACCTCTCAAGTAGCTGGGAATACAGGTGCGCACCACCAAGCCCAGCTAATTTTTGTATTTTTTAGTAGAGACAGGGTTTCACCATGTTGGCCAGAATCAATCTGTTGACCTCGTGATCCGCCTGCCTCGACCTCTCCAAGTGCTGAGATTACAGACATGAGCCACCACGCCCCACCAACAGCTATACTTTTTAAACTGCTGGTCATGATCCATGGGAGGGCTGAGCAATTACATGTTGCATTTTTTCAAAATGCAAT
This sequence comes from Cheracebus regulus, assembly GCA_963574635.1. NCBI lineage: Eukaryota > Metazoa > Chordata > Mammalia > Primates > Pitheciidae > Cheracebus > Cheracebus regulus. The sequence goes on along the minus strand of CAUYQU010003290.1, from coordinate 6,895 downwards.
AGAAAGAAAAGAAATGGGTTGAGGTACAGATAGGATAATACATGATAGAAAATGTAGGAGTGCCTCCCATATAGTAAAAGAGTAAGAATGTCGTGCATGTGTGTGTACCAGTGGTGATGTTAAATGTATTGCTCTGGGATGTGGTCACAAAGTTTGAAAGTTGAAAAACTGGAGATTTTGTATCTAGATGCTGCTGCCCAGTATACTGCAAGGAGTTGTCACTTGAAGCCCCTAACCCAGATCTGTTCCCTGTCTTCCCCTTTAGATTCATTGATCAGCCTCTTTCTTCATCCTGGTATCGCTTGACTAATCCTGACTTTTTAAAAACACAGACCCAATGCCATAGATATTTTTTTCTGAGATGATCAAAAGCCTACATAATATCTAATAAGTGTTCCTCATAATCAGGGAAGAATGCTTGGATTTAAGGTACATTTTTCTCATTTATTTATATATAAGAGATAGATGAATTTTATTACAAAAAAATCATATTTACCATTTCATATGTATAAGGGATAGAGGAATTTTATTACACAAAATCATATTTACTATTTCATACTTGTCTAAAATATTCACTTTTTAAAAGCATCTTGAATGCTGATTGTTACTAATAGTATGTTTGGCTTATAGAAAAGAAATTGGTTTATTAAGTTGCTAGTAGTTTTTAAAAACTAAAGATATAATTGGATCATGAAGTACAAGAAAAATTAAGCTCAACAAAATATCTCCTGGACTCAGTTTCTGAGCAATTGCCCTATAGTCTATAATTATGAATAAAATACCCTTTGAAAAGATCTCTTCAGAATGAGAGAGAAATGGGAACAATAGGGTAGGTATTACAAAAGATTGGTTCTTTTCAGATAATCGTTTTTAATAAAATGGTGAAAGTGTAGAAAACACTAGGCAACTACAATTAGGATAATAATCTATTGTTCTACAGGAATATGTACTCTGTTGTCTCTTCTATGGGAAAGCAAGAAAGAAAATGAAGTAAAATATGGGTGAACACATTCGAAGGATAGTTATACATAGAACTGTAGAGGTCATTAATTAATCTTTTATAGCAGAACCAGCCAAATAACCAAGAGTGGATGCATTCTGTCTGCAGTCTCTGAGAGCACTTTACTTTTAGAGAGAAGCCCAAGGAGACTACAGAACTGCTTGCAGATATGATGACACATTTTCTGTTTGATTCTATTTATTTGCTTAGATAGAATGATATTCAGACACTAAGCATCTTTTCTAACCTTTAAATTATATTTTTTGTCAGTAGTTGAGTGTGTGAGCCTATGATTCATCTCTTTAGTTGGGAGAAATTCCAGGAATGGTGGATCCATGAAGCTGGGTCTCAATTTGATTATGGCTTTGACAGAGATGTGTTTTCAAAAACAGGGTACTTAATGAGATACAACACAACCCAGGGAAAGAATCTGATTTTCATCACGATTTTCCAGATTTGAAAAAGGTGGGAGTAAATCAAGCTATCTCCCCAGCTCCTGGCTAGGAAAGAAAGAAACACCTTTGCCCCCAGAGTTCCTATCCCCTGGCTGCTCTGGACCAGAGAACAGCCAGACCTTTCCGTAGTGCCTAAGGAAGAGCATGCCCTTGCCTGTCCCAGAGACACTGCCACTGTGTGATGGACCTACAGGGTGGACAACAAGTTTCAAAAGAGGTCCTTGCCTACTGGGCCACAACTCATTCTTCTCTTCTGAAGCTATAGACCCTCAAACAGCAGTTTGCTTTCCTAGGTCCTGACAATCCTAATTTAAGTAAAAATGTAAGTACTGGCAGTATTGTCCAGTAGTTAATAGCACAGGCTCTAGAGCATGACTGCATAGGTTCAGGTCCTTATAGCTGTGGGGTCTTGGTCAATCTTTTAACTTCTCTGAGCCTCAATTTATTCATCCGTAAAATGGGAGTGTACATAGTGAATATTTCAGAAAGCTGTGATGTGGATTAAATAATTAAAGGTAATTAGAATTCTTAGCCCAAAACATAATGGGCATTTAAAAATATTAACTATTTTTATAATTGTCATCAACCAGTGGGAATATTCATCTTCCTTCTTTTTCAGTCGAACAGGAGTTTTGGGACTGCATAAGGAAGAATTAAGTGATCATTACTCAAAAAGAAGTTACAGTGGTTGGTTTTCCCTATCAGCAGAATCTTCTCTGCCCCTTACATTAGGTGACTCCTGCCACACAACATGCACACAACACGTACTCTTACATGCACACACTCACCTGGTGGTACATTTAAACTGTTAGGTTGGTGCAAAAATAATTGCATTTTTTGCCATTTAAAAGTAATGGCAAAACCACAATTACTTTTGCACCAACCTAATAATTCCAACTCAGTTTGCTATGAGGACCTTAAAGTGAGGGCAGGTATGTGTGTGTATACATGTAAATGTGTCTTTGTTTGCTAACATTAAATAAATAGATCTTTGGCTGAGCATGGTTGCTCAAGCATGTAATTCCTGCACTTGGGGAGGCTGAGGCAGGTGGATCATTTGAGGTCAGGAGTCTACACTAAAAATACAAAAACTAGCCACGTGCCTGTAATCCCAGCTACTTGGGAGGCTGAGGTAGGAAGATTGCTTGACTCTGGGAAGTGGAGGTTGCAGTGAGCCGAGATCGTGCCACTGCACTCCAGCCTGGGCAACAGAGAGAGACTTTGTCTCAAAAAAAAAAATGGATCTTTGCTTTGAGGAGAGTCCTTTGAGCTTCTCCATCTCTATGTTTGATTCCCTTCCACACCTTTCCTGCCAAATGGAAGCATTTCCATTTGAAGAAGAAGCATTTCATCTCTGCTTCAAACATTCCCAGAATGAACTCACTATGCCCTGAGGCAGCAAAATCTATCTTTAGCCAACTCTTACCACTTTTGGATTTTGATCTAAAATCTGCTTTCTTCTAGCTACATTTAGATCTTAGGTTGGCCTCCTCAGGAGCCCTAACAGCACAGAGTAAAATAATGCCATTTACATCACGAATATGAGTACAAAAGGTCCTATTCCTTCCAAAGGGAGGGATGTAATATTTCTGATACTGGTATCTTGGATGGGCAAGGGTTTATCTTGAACCTGAATCCCTGCTGGCCAGGGCAGCTCCGTTGGCTTTCTATCCGCTCTAGGAGCAATTTTCCACTTTACTATTTTCCTGACTGCTCTAGGTCCAGCTTGGGTACACAACATCCTCTGCCTCACTTGACCTGCCATGGGGTTTTCATTGTGGTCCCCTCAGAAATACAAGGTGTGACTCACCTTGGCGTATAAATACTGCAGGTGAGAGCCTAGAAGCCTAGACTTTTCAAGAAGCAGTAGCATTTCCTCTCATTTCCCCACCCCCACAGACAGTTTGGCAGTGCCATATTCCCCAGACTGACCCAGAAGCCACTTGGGCTGCAGCCTCTTTAAGTACAGTTGATTTGGTTTAAGCCCATTAGTGATCATTAGCCCATCACTGCTGGCAAATCCTAAAGCTGGTGGATTGCTGAGGAGGAGGGGAACACAAGTGTGTGCACATATGTGTGTTTCGGTGGTGGGCGGTATCAGTTGCCCCCGTGCATGGCAGCTCCACTTCTGTATTTTATGTTCCCAATTTCCTTTTGAAATGTAATTTCTTTCTATCTCTGCATCAGTTATATATATTTATTCCACACCCTGCACACTTATGAGGTCATTTTAGTTACTTAAAATACAACATTATCACAAGTTTTCCTATTATTTAATGCAATTATAGAGCGGAACATAGGCCATTGCACAGTATCAGCTCCTGCTGCCCTAGAAAGACTTCATAACCAAGTATTAAAAGCATTTTTCCATCTTTTTTACCTGCTGTGGAAAGAGAAGAAGCTTTCATGCAGCTCTCCAACTTTTAAACAGTAACTTTTTGGTTAAATAAAATAGTGTTTCTAAATAACCACTCAGCAGTTTTGTTTTCTAAAGTGAAGAGAGGAATGGAAAAGAGGACTAGAACATATTGCATCTCAACAATGTGCTGGATGTTTTATCTATATAAGTGGTAAAATGCTCAGGAAGAATTTCTTTTGTCTGCTAAAGAAATGAATATTTTTGGTTACCAATGTTAAGACAATGAAATAAATTAACAAACCTCAGTTGTGCTTAAAATCAATGTATACAATAATTTCTCAGGGTTGGTTTTGGTGAACACTAGCATTTTTTAAAACCTTCTATTTTCAGTTCATTTTTGATTTCTAGAATAACTGCAGAATGCAGAGAGTTTCTGCATATTGTTCAATTCACCTTCTTCTGGTGTTAACATCTTACATAACCACGGTAAATTTGTCAAAACTAAGAAATGAACATTAGCAAAATGTTATTAACTCCAGACTTCACTTGGATTTCACCAGATTTTTCACTAATGTCCTTTTTTTCTTTTCCAGGCCCCAATCCAGGATCCTACACGGCATTGAGTGACCAAATCTCCTTATCTGCCAATCTGTAACAATTCCTAGGTCTTTCATTGTATTTCATGACCTTGACACAGATAGACACTAATTTTTTTTTTTTTTTTTGAGGCAGAATTTCACTCTTGTCACCCAGGATGGAGTGTGATGGTGCGGTCTCAGCTCACTGGAACCTCCACCTCCCGGCTTCAAATGATTCTCCTGCTTCAGCCTCCCGAGTAGCTGGGACTACAGGCATCTGCCACCACGCCCAGCTAATTTTTGTATTTGTACTAGAGATGAGTTTCACCATGTTGGCTAGGCTGGTCTTGAGCTCCTGACCTCAGGTGATCCGCCTGCCTCGGCCTCCCAAAGTGCTGGGATTACAGACATGAGCCACCATGCCCGGCCTAATTTTTAAAAATCTACTGTAGGGGAAAAAAGGAATTCTGTGGTCAATTATTTCTTTTTCATTTTCTAAACACATCAGGGAAGTAAAAATCAAAACCATATTGAGATATCACCTCATTCTTGTTAAAATGGCTATTATCAAGAAGATAAAAGATAGACAAAACATGTTGGCAAGGATGTGGAGAAAAAGTAACCCCTGCACACTGTTGATGGGAATGTAAACTAGTACAGCCATTAATGGAAAACAGTTTGGAGGTTCTTCAAAAAAATTAAAATTGAACTGTCCTATGATCTAGCAATCCCTCTTCCATGTATATATCCAAAAGAAATAAAATCAGCACCTCATAGAGATACCTGCACTCCCATGTTCATTGCAGCATTATTCACAATATCCAAGACATGTGAACAATCTGAGTGTCCACTGATGCATGAATGGATAAAGAAAATGTGATATACATACATAATGCAATATTATTCAGCCTTACAAAAGAAGGAAATCCTAACATTTGTGGCAACATGGATGAATCTGGGGACATTAGGTGAAATAAGCCTGACATAGAAAGACAAATACCACATGATCTCACTTAGATGTGGAATATAAAAAAGTGGATCTCATAGAAGTGGAGGGGAGAGGCTGGGCACGGTGGCTCAGGCCTGTAATCCCAGCACTTTGGGAGGCTGAGGCGGGTGGATCACCTGAAGTCAGGAGTTCGAGACCAGCCTGACCAACATGGAGAAACCCCGTCTCTACTAAATATTTTCAAAATTAGCCCGTAATCGTGGCTCATGCCTCTAATCCCATCTACTCTGGAGGCTGAGGCAGGAGAATTGCTTGAACTGAGAGGTGAAGGTTCCAGTGAGCCAAAATCATGCCATTGTACTCTAGCCTAGACAACAAGAGCAAAACTCTATCTCAAAAACAAACAAAAAAAAAGAAGTAGAGAATAGAACTGGTGGTTACTAGAAGTTGGCATGGCTAGGGAGGAGGGAAGGTTAAGGAGATGTTGCTCAGTGAGTGTAAAATCACAGATAGGAATAGTAAGTTCGAGAGATCTGTAGAACAGCATGGTGACTGTAGTTAATGATGATATATTGTATCTTGAAAAAGGCTAAGGGAATGCATGTTAAATGCTGTCACTACAAAAATTATAACTATGTAAGGCAACGAATATATTAATTGATGTGATTGAACCATTCCACAATGTATATATACTTTTTTTATTTTTTATTTTTTTATTATTTTTTTTGCCCCTCCTCCTCCCCGCCCCTTTTTTTTATTTTTTAAGAGAGAAAAGGAGAAAGAAAAAAGGAAACAGCAAAAGAAAGAAAAAAAAATGAAAGAGAGGAACAAAGAGGACGAGAAAGAGGGAAAGAAATTGGGATTCTTGTTTTATTGCCCAGGCTAGAATGCAGTCTAAAAATGGGTATTAAAAACCTCTTTTATGCCAATAATTGTGCTTAACAATGGAGACAGGAAGGAATAGGGGATTAAAATAACAAATAAGCAGACAACCAATATTTTATTTAAACCTGTGAAATGCTATGCAATTGCTGAGGAGTGATTTACTTCCAATTATGTGGTCACTTTTAAAATAGGTATAATGCGATATTCAGAAAAATGTATGTTTTGTGGGTTTGGGGAGGAGAGTTCGGTAAATATTTGTTAAGTCTAGTTGTTCCAGGTCTGAGTTCAAATCGTGGATATCCTTGTTAATTTCTATCTCGTTGGTCTGTCTAATATTGATGGTGTAATGATAAAGTCTCCCACTATTATTGTGTGGGAGTCTAAGTCTCTTTGGAAGTCATTAAAAACTTGCCCTATGTATCTGGGTGCTCCTGTAATGGGTGCATATATATTTAGGATCGTTAGCTCTTGTTGCATTGATTCTTTCATCACCATGTAATATCCCTCTTTGTTTCTTGTGTTCTTTGTTGTTTTAAAGTCTGTTTTATCAGAGACGAAAATTTCAGCTTCTGGTAATGCTAGCTGGCTGTTTTGCCCATTAGTTGATGTAGATTCTTCATTATGGTGATGCTCTTTACCTTTTGGTATGTTTTTGGAATGGCTGATACT
>CAUYQU010003288.1:0-44748 GCA_963574635.1 Cheracebus regulus | reverse complement strand
CAGTGAGGGTAACAGGAGTGAAAACCGGAAGGCTAAAAGCAGCCTTAGTTTTTTTATGGAGAGGCCCAGCTTGGGTAAATTTTGAACTAGACATCCCAATGGCGACTTGGGGTCTAGGCGGGACTCCTGATTACCCATAGTCCACTCTCTGTTGCGGGGTAGTCAGGAGTGAGGAATGGCGTCCCAGACCTCAACACCTGAGTACCGGAGGTTACGGGGAAGGACAGGAGTACAGGGACGTCTCCACAATATTCCTGTCTTCCGGAGCAGGCGAGCGTGGGCACCGGGACGTCTCCGCGAGACCCACAGCTCGAGATGGGAAGGAGTCCCTGATGCGGCCGCAATTATGGACAGGGCATTCAAAGGTTTGGAGCAAACAGAGGATGGGGTTATGGACAATAGGAGTCTTACCGGTTGATGGCTGTAGACAGTCAGAGGGTCAGCGGCTCCCTTGTTCAGCTTAGGGTAGAGGAGTCAGTTTCCCCCAGGAGGGATCTTGAGCTCCTCCCAGGTTTCAGCACCACTTGTAAGGGTTATTGCTGAGTTTAAAATGAGGAAACTGAGGCCAGTATAAGAAAAATTAAAGTCCGGTTTATTCAGCTCCCGGGCAAGGTTCTATGGTCCCGGAGAAAAGGGCCAGAGAACTCATGCTGACTTCCTGGGGTGTGGGGTTTTTGTGGCTATGAGGAATGAGCAAGAGCAGGGTGCTCTGATTGACTCTAGGGGAGCGGGATTGGGACGGGGCGGGCTGCTATTGGTTGGCAGGTTGTTGGGTGGGTTTTTTGTAATACAAGAGCCGGTCAGGGCTGCATCAGCCAGGGCCTTCCAGGGGAACCGTGTGCAGAGCTAGGTGCCGAGTGCAGGCCAGGTGCCAGGAGCAGAGATGGGTGCCGGGTGCAGAGTCAGGTGTCGAGTGCAGAGGTGGGTGCTGAGTGCAGAGATGAGTGCCGAGTGCAGAGATGGGTGCCGAGTGCAGAATGGGTGGGTGTGTCCGGCCTCCTGGTGAGGCAACCGGCCCTACAGTACCTATTTTATTTTTGACACTGGACATGGCAAATATATTCTTTTTCATATCTTGCATTCATAGCAACATGTAATTTACATGATATTTAAAAGGTGTTTTGAATCGTTGAGTGGGAAAGTTTTAGAATGGAGTATGACCTTAGACGTCATCTTGTTCACTTCTTCACTTTCCAGAAGAGGAAACTGAATACGGAGAGCATGGTCTTAAGTAAGAACAGATACTGAGTGGCAGAAAAAAGGAATAAGCTCAACAGAGAACAGAAAATTGCCCAGAAGACCACTGTAAACGGGCACGTGGTAAATACCTGCAGATGACCTTGCCCTCTCCATTATTTTAATTCATCAGCAAACACACTCTTTGTAACTGGCCCTGGGGACACAGAGAGCCATCCCTGGTGGATTTCTGGATGTGTGTGCCTAGAGGAAAAATGATAGGCACAAAGTGTCATTTCCAGAAGAGAAAAAAAACGATGGTGATTTTTATCATTCTTATTTTCTTTTTGCTGTTAGTTTTGAGATGGTGTCACTCTGTTTCCTAGGCTGGAGTGCAGCGGCATGACCATGACTCACTGCAGCCTCAAACTCCTGGGCTCAAGCAATCCTCCAGCCTCAGCCTCTTGTGAGCTGAAACGACAGGTGTGCACCACCACTCTTGGCTAGTTTTAAAACTTTTCTTTTGTAGAGATGAGGTCTTTTTATGTTAACCAGGCTGGCGTTGAACTCCCGGCCTCAAGTGATCCTCCCAAAGTGTTGCGATTACAGATGTGAGCCACCGTGCTTGGCTATTTCTGTTTTCAGGTGGGAAAACTGAGGATCAAATTGTCTTTTTTAGACATTCAATGTAATGTAATATGGACTGTAAGTTCCTATGAGTCTGGGTTACTTGGGGTGCCAATGAAGACAAATGTGTTACAATGCACTGTGGTTTCCATTTCAGCCTCGTCTATCAAGGAGCAGTTAGAATCTAGGGCTCCTCTGAGTGCCATGGTTAGATGGGGATGGGGAACAAGCTAACGTGAGGGAGAAGATCTTAATGAGAAGAGAAGGAAGAGAGGCAACCCCTGGCAACCACTGTTCTATTCTCTGCTCCTGTGAATTTGACTTTTTTAGATTCCACACTGAAGTGAGATCTTGCACTATTTGTCTTTGTGTGCCTGGTTTATTTCACTTAATATAATATCCTTCATGTTTGTCTATGTTATTGTAACTGATCGGATTTTCTTTTTTATGGCTGAAGAACATTCCATGGTTTATAAGTACCATAGTTTATCCATTTGTCTGTCAGTGGCCACTTAGGTTGTTTCTGTATCTTGGCTATAGTGAACAATGCTGCAGTGAGAGTGGGAGTGCAGGTATCTCTTTGATGCACTGATTTCATTCCCTCCGGGGATATAAACTTCTGGGTGTACACCAGATTGTATGACAGTTCTATTTTTATTTTTTCCAGAAAGTCTATACTGTTTGCCATAATGCCTATAAGAGGAAAAGATTTCTAAGTAAGCCTCAGAGTAAGCAGTTCATGTGCTCCCAGCAGCCCAAGCCTGTATCTCTCCTGGAGCAATCCAACCTCTAGCGTTTCACACTATGGGTAACAAAGGAGAGGGCAGGGGCACTCAAGGCATTTCAATAGGGGCTTCTGCTGTGTGTGTGTGTGTGTGTGTGTGTGTGTGTGTGTGTGTGTGTGTGTGTGTGTGTGTGTTTTGAGTGACAGCTGCTAGCTTAAAGAAAAAAAGTTGGTTTCAATTTAAATTTCTCCCTGGGGTTACAGAAAGTTTCGTTTTTGGTAGTGGGAGTGGCTGTGCCACCACCGAGGTTTACAAATTGCCATAGATCCAGTTCTAGTGTACACCACTGAGCTCTGGGTGTTTTCTCTTGTTGCTAGATTGATCCAGTGACCTCAGAGGGCATTGTGACGTGGAGAGTGAGCTGTGAAGTGAGACTTGACAAAAGTTGCTGATGCTGGTTCTGCTGACAGGATAGTGTGTGTTCACATCTCAGTGGATGAACTCGAGGGGAGAGGACAGCAGAGCTGAACTGAAATCCTTTACAACTTGCAGGCACTAAACCTCTTAAATCATCATTGAAAAGTCATTACAAATCTGGCAGCAGAGCATGGTGCAGATTGCCAAGAGAGGGCACAAAACCCCATTTTCTCTCCACAATACCTGTAATGAACTGGAAGGGCTGGGGTGGAGCTGAAAAACAGATTTCCTGCCATAACTAAAGTCTCTTTTCAGCCTGGTTTGCCACAGTTTTATAATGTGTTAGAATTTACGTTGACATGTTTGTTAACCATTCTTCAGCGCAATGAAATGTTTTATCTGTCTGACCTCAACCTTTGCCATATGGTGCCACAAACTGTTGAGCTGCAGTCACACCGTGGGAGGGCGGGGGGCTGGGGGTCAGCGGGCCTGCAGCAGCGCATTCAGTCCAGGCCTCAATGGGACTCTGTGACAGGAGTCCTGTCCCCACTCCAGGGAGGCCATTCCCACAAATTCGTTTAAAAGGCAAAAATGCCCTTCATGAGCATGTGTTCTTTGCAGTTGTTAAAATCTGTGTCACAATTGGTGCACATTTTCATTGGAAAAGTTAAAGGAATGTGTGGGTCACTTGCAGCAGATGTTAGACCTATCACTTGATCATTTTTCAGGACCAGAAGCCTTGAGATGTGAGCTCACCTTGGGATTTGGGACTGCACCTTCCACCCTCTGAGGCTTAGTACATATTAGCTTTCTAGAACAATGACAACAAGTGTCCCAAGACAGGAGCAGCTGGCTCACCTGTTTTGAGGAGTGGGGAGAGGACTCAGAGAGTCAGTCTCTCAATAGTTAACCCAGGCGAATTGTCCTTGGTACAGGACAAATTCAGTTAGGGAAAATTAAATATTTCCTTGAGTGTGAAGCACTGATGAGGAAAGAGAGAGATAATTAATTATTTGATTATTTGAGGCCAGGGACAGAGTGGTTTTAGAAGAGCTCTAAGTCTTATTGATTCATTACAAGGCCATGGGGACAACCAGAGACGCTTCAGCTGATGCCAGTATGAATGTCCTATGAAAGACACACCCAACAGAGCCTTAGAGTCACAGGCCATAATATACATTCATTTCCTCCCCAGTGCCCTACCTAGACAGGGGTATGCTCAAACTGTCACAGGAAGATTTTATTTTATTCCCAAAGATCTCCCACAAGAGACAGACATATACCTTCCTTTCTATCCTTTTCATCTTAATTGTCTTTCTTTGCTGGCATTTATTATCTTGACTCTGCTCAGGTGTGGGGCAGTGCCACCACTCAGTTTATTAGTGTTGAGAGTTTAGGGTAATTGACCTTTGGAGATGGCTCTTAGCCTTATAATTTTAGGTCTCTATGGCTAGGCGTTCATTCGACAGGTTCATATTGACTACTTTCTATGCACCAGGTTCTGATGAACAGCATGGCTTAAAATGGATCAGAAGCCCTGACTTTACTTTCAGGTGATACACTAGGCTTCCTGTACTTTGAACAAAGTAGAAGCCATCGTTGATTTCATAGCACAGAGAATTTTGCGGCATACTGTGTGAATGTGTGCGTCTTTTCCTATTTTCTTAAGGCCACTACATCAGCAAGTATGTATCATATACTGACTCTGCACATGATCTAGGGATTTCCGAAGCATCCAGCTCTGTGTGGTGCTACGCTGGGCCCACCAAGATTACATAAAACCCTCTCGATCTCCTACCTTCTAAGGAAGAACACGGACAACAGAGCTCAGGGCCCACTCTGAGCTCACGCATCAGTTCCTTAAGTTAGTTCAGAAACTCTTCTTGTTCCATCTTTTTTCAACAATTTCCTTCACTCTGGCTTGAATGAAGTGAAGACTACTCTCATGGCCTCCAATCTGGAATCTAACTTCTTATGTGGAACTTTCATTAGCTCCCAGCAGGAGCATTGCCTGAAGCTTTTTTTTTTTTTTTTTTTTTCCTCCCAGTGCTTGGCTCTGCAAACCTCTTTTTTCCTTAATTGATCAATTTTCCTGTTCAGAAATAGACATAATCAGATATATGGCTTGGTAGCCTCTCTGAAAAAGCATTAGCTCTGTCTACTTAGACAGGCATTAGGTTTGACACCCTCGAGGGTTGCTTTTCTTTTTCAAGAAAAATTAAGTGACTAAGTAAGAGGGTGCTGAAACAAAGTTGTATTACTGCTTGGCATTTAATTGGGAAACTTGCTAATGTGTCCTTTGAACTCTTGGTTTTCCCTTTCCCTGAGGAATTGCTGATACTTTGCTTTAATGGCAGCATAAAAATCTCAGTTTGACTCCGGGTGGCATTATTTGGGCTTTAAGAATGCAAATTGTTGTTTCTAGGGCATTCATTGGTCTAGTGATTCTGACAGCCACCAAATCCAAGTAACTGACTGTTCAAAGAAAGTTTCTAATTTGGAGGACTTCTTAGCTTTTGGGATCTCGAAATGTTCTATTGGTGGTTGCTATTCATAACTCCCATTTCATGAGGCTGATCTGTAAGGGAAGTCAGTGCTTGCAAAAAGGAGGGGTTGGGAGAGATGGGCAGAAATTGCTCTCCCTGAATAAAGAATTATGGTAGAATGGGAAGCAAGTTGGCTTAGGAGCAAATAGACCTGAGTCTGAGTTCATTCTTCCCTTACTCATTTTTGTGCAAGGTTCAACAACTCCCTAAGCCTCAGTTTTCGCATTTACAAAATGTAAGCAATAGATATAAATCTTGTATCATAACTCAATCGTACAAAAATATAACTTTCAAAATTTTTTGACAACTGAACTTTACATCTATTGTAAGATACTTTGTTCAGGATGTAACTGAATTCCAGCCAACATAGGGGCCCTTCTTGCCTTTCCTTGTGTCTCATAGACTCAAAGCACTGGGGAGAGCCCGTTCTGACCTTGCTATTAACTGTCCACCAAAATCCAACACAGTGACCTTTGACCCTTCTGGATCTTGGCTATCCATCAAACTGAGGTTGCCCCTGAGGTGCTCATTGCCCCTTTCCATGTGGACCCATTGGGTCTTCTGATTCTCTCTTCCACTTTCATGTTATGCCTGAGACCTCTGCAATAATTTTGTTGCCTTCAGAAAACACTGGGGCATAAAAAATCTCTGTGGTGCAGCTAAGCTGCCTTTGTTTTGACTCACTGTACATTTCTCTCTAGAGGCCTCGCTGCTTCTCTGGGGCTCTGCTGGTCAATAGGTGCAGGGTTCCCTCTCTGGAGTTCAGCAACATCCATTATATCATCCCTCTCCCTCGCAGAAAAAAATGGTCTAGTCTCCAGGAAAGCTCTGCTCTTAAACTTAACTTTGTTCAAGCATTTAACCTATGCCCAAGGTCCTTTTGAGTCTTATAAGAACATTGAATCTTTGGAATGGAATGCCAGAATATTTTTTCTTTTCTTTTCTTTTCTTTCTGCCTGTTTCATCTGCCCCCTAATGCGATAAGTATTGACTAGTCCAGATACTTGAATTGGGAGCAGTTGAAGAGGTGAAAGAAAGCAAACTATCCAGAGCAAAGCAGAAAATCAATTAATAATCCCAAATATTATTCTGCCTCATGGAGATACGAACATCCTCCTTGTAGAATTGTTATAATGTTCACATGTGAATGTGAAACACTTGGTCCTGAGATGCTCAAAGAATAGATAGGCACCATAATCCATGCCATCCCATCCCCACTTCCCCATGGTTCTAAGGGAGCGTGAGCGTGAAGGCTAGGTTTAGTGTCCCTTCTGCCACACCACTTTCTCTTTTGGTTTTCCTCAGGTCAGTGTTCTTGATTTACTCATTTGTTTATGTCAGGAACTAGGGAATTATCTTTAACACCTCTCCTTTGCCTCCCTTTTCCTAATCATGTTCCCAAATCCAGTCATGTCCAAGTCTAAGTCTAGATTCTCTCTCTCTGTCTCTCTCCCTCTTTCTCCTTCTCCTCCTCCTCCTTCTTTCTCTGTCTTCTCTCTTCACTACTCTCCCACCCCGGCAGGCTTCTATCTCTTTCCTGACTATTCTCCCCATTGGTGTCCCAATAGCTATTCTTGCCCACTTTTAATTCTTTCAGCAGCTAGAGGATATTCTCTCTCTCTCACACACACACACATACACACACACACACCTCTGCCGACTCGCGTACTTCCTGTTGCCTGATGAGAATAAAATCTAAAGCTTGCTCACGTGTCCTATGGGGCCCTGCCTGACCTGGCCCTTAAGCCTCATTTTATTCCACCCTGCTCAGTACAGATGCACAGCTCCAGAGCCAGCACACCCTCAGTGCTTTCGGCAGACCTCTCCCTGGAGGACACTCCCTTCCACTCCCCACAGTTGATGATTCTAGCTTTTACATCTCTCCATCAGATCTCCATGCTGACCTCTGACTTGCCCACTCTCTGCAGACGACCTGACCTCCAGCTTCGAGACAATAGAGGACATGATTTCAGAGCTCCCTACACTGAAATAGTTTTTTCCCACTGTTCCTTCTTTTCTCTCCCATTTCTCAGAGCAGACACACCCCACATCCGTTCCCAGGCTTGTCTTTCTTCCTTGGCTCCTGGTTCCCTGCTTGTTTGCTCCACCCAGGATTGCCTGACAGAATACAGGACACTTGGTTAAATTAGGATTTCAGACAAACAGTGAGCAACATTTTTAGTATAACTATGTCCCAAATATTGCACAGAGCTAAAAATTATTCATTGTTTATCCAAAATTCTAATTTAACTGAGAATGCCTTGTATTACAGTTTTTATTTGCAAAATCTGATACACGTATCCTTAACCTCTTTAAAAGTTTCTCTTTTTCTTTCTCTCTATCCACTGGTGGGCTCTCATGCAGGTTTGACATTTTTTGCAAGCTTCATCCACTGAAAAACTCCTGGACACTAGCAAATCATTCCCTTGATTCTGTTCTACTTCAAGCTAGTATCTTACCTGCTCTTGATTCTTCTTTGCTTGCCTTTCATTCTCTTGGTCTTTGCAATATGAATTTCAGTATCGCCACTTGACACTTCTTAGCTATCACAACTGCTTTCCAAATTCTTCCTTTAGAAATCTTCATATCCAATCTCATTTTCATCTGGGTGTCCCACAGATATTCCCCCTTACATACTCTGTGCTCCCAAATGTCTGCAGTTAACTTTTAATTGCTCTTGTAATTTCTCCCTCTTTCTGCTCTAATTGTTGTAATTTCAGAGTATCTACATAGGTTGGGTTACCTAGGTTACAACCCATGATGTCATAGTTAATCTTTCCTTTAATTTATCATCCCCAATACAATTGATTACAGGGTTTTATGGCTTTTGTCTCTAGAATAAACTTTTCTCAGTATTTTTTAAATTTTCATTTCTCAGTCCTTTTATTTTTTTAAACCATACTGTCCCTATCTTAGATTAGGTTTCTATCATTTCTCATTGGATTAGTACCATTTTCAGGTCAAAAGGGATGCAACATTTTGTGTGTTTGGTGGATATGCCAAATTAGCCTCAGAGATTACACCAAATTTCATTCTTATCAATAAGGGACTGTTAATCTTAAGGAATCCTTCCCAAAACTAATTGTTGTCTTCAAAAACAACTGCAGCAAGCCTTTAGGCTAAAATTCCATTTTGAAGTTCTAATCACATTACTAATAATGTTGAACACTTTTTAGCCTCTGAATCTTTGTGTAACTCAAACCTGGATCTAAATCTCCTGCTTAAAATCTTTCATGGCTTCCCATTGCCATGGGATGAGATCTGAAACCCTTGCCATGATATTTAATGCTTTTCATTATTTGGCCCTCAAATGTTTTTTTCCCAAATTATATTTCACATTATCCCCCACCCCCCTCCATGGAGTAATAGGGAGTGCAGAAGGAAGGTTATATGGTGAATTCTTTGAGGTCAGCAGCTGTGCCCTTTCTCTCTCCTACCACTGTAATCCCAGCTCTAGCCCATAATAGGTGCTTAATGAGTAGAAGGGTGATGAGTGAGAATGAGTGAATGGGGATGAAGGCTTTTGTGGAGAGAAAGGCAAAGAGAAATTATGGATAAGAAACAGCATCAGGTGGTAGATGATGGTGAATAGTGTGTCAAGAGACATCCAGGGCTTATGGTTCCAAAGTGACTGTCCTCCATAATGCCACCCATCCATGGAGGCTGGGATATAAAAGTAGATCATTTAGGATAATTCACAAAAATGCACACACAACTGAACACGTTAATCTTGGGAAATGTATCTGGAAAAGTGAAGGAATCATTTTCTTGAGGCTACAACAGCAATCCCTGTACCAGCAATCTTAGGACAGGAATTGTGTAGCTGGCTGCAGTCCCACCCCTACTTTGAGCTCCAAACCTAGTAGCTCCCTGGTAGGGATTTGCTGACTTTTCTCCCCCTTCACCCAAATGGCAGCATCCAGGCACCACAGCTTTGCACAGCTCCAGTTACCTGGCCTCTCCTTGAGTCGCCCCTCTTCACCCGGGTCGCTGGACAGCTCCCGTTCTGTCAGCACCGCCGGTAGAGGGCAGCTCCAGCAACATCCCTCCTGCACCCTCTAGTGACCGTTAGGATGTTGCAAAACTTGAGAAACGGCTTTCCAGCGATCACATATTCTCACTTTTGTAAGTTCTCACTCATACGTGGGAGCTAAGCTGGGAGTTAACAAAGGCATAAGAATCATACAGTTGACTTTGGGGCTTGCGGGTAGGGGGGAAGGCTTGGAGAGGGGTGAGGAATAAAAGACTACACATTGGGTACATTGTACACTGCTTGGGTGACGGGTGCACTAAAATCTCAGAAATCACCGCTAAAGAACTTACCTATGTATCCAAAAACCCACCTGTGCCTTAAGAACTATTGAAACACAAATAAAGATAAAAAAAAAGAAATCTGGAAACAACCTATGTGATCCTATGATATCGCAAGGCATAAACCTTGCCCATCTATTCTCTGAGGCAAGGCTCTTATTCCACATTTGGCTGAGGCAGAGTCTGAATCCATTGTGGAGGGGGCTTGACAATAGCTCCAGATTTCCCCCCGTTTGTCTTAGGGCACAGGGTCTCATCTGCGTATTGAATTCCAGGAACATCTTTATATAACCCCAGAGTTCCATAAAGGCAATGTGTAAATTCAACTCCAATAATGACTCAGAGTTCCGTGGATAATTTACAATCTATGTGATAAGACCACCAATTGGTATTATGATGTTACATGTTTTCATTAATTTCAATACAGGGCAACACATAGAAATTCAGAATGGTAGGACTGCCACTGACAGTCCTATTCTTAAGAAAATAAGGAGCAGTGTGAAGAAGCCATCTAGCGCATAACCTTTGTATTCAGATGCTGCTCCCATTTTTAGGCTGACTCACTCTCACAGCTCATGCTTATTTTACTTAGGGGAAAAAACTACAACCTTCAGATACTAGAGAGTCTTCCCCTAAACTCCCAGCTTCACTGCAGTATGACGCATGCTCCAACTGTCAGTCCAATGCCCAAGTTGTCATTTTCTTCCTGCTGCTCCTCTCCCCAGAGTCTGATATGAAGTCTCCTTGAGGCAGCTGAAGGAGTGACAGATAGACATGTCGTATAGTGGGGCCATTTGCGGCAGCCACGTGAGGTGTGGAAAATGTGATTTATAGGTATTTTTTCCCCAGGGGAAAATGGATTTCATTATTTTCCACCTCAGGTAAGGGGCAAACCTCTGGGCTTGACCTTGGAAGGTTGTGCAGCTAGAATAGTGCTGGCTGAAATGCTGATATAAAGTAAAACCTCATTAAATCAATATTGGTTATTCAAAATCATGCTTGATTGGAGGCAACTGATTTTCCTCAGCAGCCTAATGCCCCATTCTTTCTGGAGCAAAAATATGAGCCACTCTAACGTGAGTTAAGCTGTTTAAGATTTTTTCTGGTCCTTAGAGTTTCAAATTAATACAATTTTATTATTTTTCAAATGGAAGACAGTTCCAATACTGTCCAATACTGATTATAATCTACCACTATCATATGTATGTTTATTAACAAAAATCCCGTCTGTTTCCATAAAAAGCCATGCATTTTCTCTTCCCATTTATATAGGTGCACAATGTCTGGTTATTGGAATAAATAAGCTATGGGTCCCTAGGCAAATTGAACTTATGTAAATAAACAGCCAGTGGCTAATTATCCATGGCAATGAGATACTGGGACAGCTGATGGATAAATTCTGTTGTCAATCTTAAAGTCTTTTAGCCAGAGTGAAGCCAGGCTGAAGGAAATGGGAGAAGGTGTGAGATCCCAGGTGAACTTTGACAATTTTATGCTCCATCCTCTTGCCAAATCAAATCAATGGTATCAGACATTATCACTGGTCATTTGGGTTTTCATTAAAGGATATCAAAGTGCCTCAGAAGAGATTAGGCAGTCAATTAGAGGCCTGGTTCATCTGCAGATTATTAAGTAGCAGGTGTATGTTTATCTTCATGATCACCCCAGAAAGTCCTGATTGTGCCCACAGTGTGCAGATTACCAGAAGGCTGGGTACTCTGAGGCCTTCAGAGGCAGTACTGTATGTTTGTATGTTTGCCACCCATTGACTAAAGAGTTTTTAAGATTTAATTGAGGCAGGGCATTGGATTGTATATCTCCTTCATATCATCCCTTCCTTCTTTCCCTTGCTTCTCCCCCTGGTTGAAGCCAGGGTAGTTGCTATTGTTTATGTCTTTATTTATGTTTTTTTATTTTTTTGAGACAGGGACTCATTCTGTTGCTCAGGCTGGAATGCAGTGACACAATCATAGCTCTCTGTAGCCTTGACCTCCTGTGCTCAAGCAATTCTCCCATCTTAGCCTCTCTAGTAGCTGGGATTATTGGTATATGACACCATACCCAATTAATTTTTTTTTTTGGTAAAGACAGAGTCTTGCTATGTTGCCCAGGTTGGTCTTGAATTCCTGGGATCAAGTGATCTCCCTCCTTGGCCACCCATGTGACTGTGGCCTTAGAGACACCATACAAGCCTATTTTAAGAAAACCTGCTACATGAAAAATGGAGTCTATAAACCAGGAAATGAGGGCATGGACATTCTTTTGACAAAAGGAATCCTTCCAGGTTCCTGTAAACCGTGAACTTTCCTAAGAGTATTTTTGAGGTTTTGCAATTTGCTCATTGGTCTTTTTAGGTGCCTCTCTATGGAGTGACCAAGGAAGCCCTTAGGTAGCACAAGGGGACACTTGGGTAGGGAAAGTTTGGGGAACATTAACACAGCCAGGAGGCCTGTAATCTAGGGTGGCTGGTTTGGAAGAGCAATGGAGGACATTCTGCAAATTAGACATTTCTCTTTTATATACCCCTGGCCCTCATTAATTTTCCCCAATGCATTGTTTTCCCAGGATTGCAATGAAATGAACCTTGCTCATGATTTGTCTAGTCATAATTAGAGTCTTCCTTTCTCTTGTTAGACAGTAATGCCAATAATGACTGCAAACATTTTGTCTCCTTTTAGAAAGGCACAGAGCCAGAATCGTTATATCTGTGAGTTGATGTCAGATTTATAATGCAGATGCAAGCTTCACATGCTATATGTGTGCCAAATTTTTATTAAGACTTTGGAAGGTTTAAACTGTACATTAAGAAGAGATCCTGTTTTCGTTTTGTTTTTTTTTTCCCTGATGATTTTTTTGGGGTCTTATTTATTTGTACTGAAAAGCCAGAGCTTTCTGTTTACCATGACTCATTTTTAGAAGAGGCGAGTGGGAGGAAAGAGAGATTCAGGGAAGAGGAGTGGTAATGTGAAAAGTGAAGAGCAAAGATGGGTAAGGAAGGGTCTCGGGAGAATTGTAAAGGGAGAGGAGAGAAAGGTTAAGGGAGGAAGGAGGAGAGACCTAGGAACAAAGACGAGGGTGTGTGTGTGTGTAGGAAAAATAGAGTGTTTAGAAAGAAACAGACAAAACAGAGGGAAAAGTGAACTTGATTGACTTGTTTTGGCCAGTTATCTTCACCTAGGCTCATACTCAGACGTGCCAGAGACAATAGTTTAAAAATAGACTGAATTTATCACATGTGGCTGAGCAGATTGTTCCCGAGGGAGTGTTTTCCTGGGCCCAAATTGTAGGATCCCAACCATCTTGCACTGCAGAAGAGGTAATTTACTTCACATAAGTGAGCACTTGACTTCCCAGGAGAGTATTTCTTCCTTTCTGGCTCAAGACAGAATGGGGTCCAATATTCCCAGCCTTGTTGGTGGGAATTACAAACCCATAAACCAAGGAAGAGAGATAATGAATGGAACTTGATACTACTTGGATGTGAGACAGGCAGCAAAATCTTTCCAAGACTCTTGACTTGGGCACTTTAGTCCACCCCTACATGACAACTCGAAAAAATTTTGGGAAATTGTACATGAAAGCTACACATTTCTTTTTTCAGATTTGGCAATGATGATTATTTAAGTGTTTAATCACCCAATGTTCACCCCGATATACAAAATTCTCAAAGGCACTGGGAAAATAGGTTTGGAGTCTGATGAGCTGCCTGCTGCTGGCTCCCCTGTTTTCTGGCATCAAAATTCCTTAACAGTGGATACAACAGTTGCATTTTTTTTTTTTTGAGATGGAGTCTCGCTCTGTTGCCAGGCTGGAGTGCAGCGGCATGATCTTGGCTCACTGCAACCTCTGCCTCTTGGGTTCAAGCAACTCTTGTGCCCCAGCCTCCCGAGTAGCTGGGATTACAGGCATGTGCCACTACATCCAGCTACTTTTTGCATTTTTAGTAGAGATGAAGTTTCACCATGTTGGCCAGGATGGTCTCGATCTCCTGACTTTGTGATCTGCCCACCTTGCCCTTCTAAAGTGCTGGGATTACAGGTATGAGCCACTGTGCCTGGCCAACAGTTGCATTTTTCACCTGGTTTGCTATTAGAAAACCAGGCAGCAGATAATTGTATTTCATGAATCGATGATGAAGGTACTCAGTTCTAGCCAAGGTCCAGAGGCTGATTATGTTCAACCAGGAGAAATGGTTTGTGTGAGAGAATTCATTTCCAGGTGCTCATTTTTACTGGAGGAGAGAATCTCACTTGGATTTCTTTGTATTCTTCTCCAACATACAATCAGAATGTTCAGAATCCTCAGCCACTCTGGGGACTCCTGCTGCATTGGTGTGAGTGCAAGACTTCTGGGAACACTAGAGGCTCTGGCTTTTAGGAGGCTGCTCAACTTTCATGCATCTCCTCAAACCTACTAGGAAAGAAAGTAAAAGTACATGTCTGCCAGTATTCTCCTTGATGGGCAGCAAGTGTGCTGGCACCTTGCCACCTGGTCGTATTGGTCAAGGAAATGAGTGTCACCCTCTAATCACACCCAGGACTGCTCCTGCCTCCGTCTGGAGCAAAATCAAGAGGCTCCCTCAGAAGTGCTCCAGCTGCCCCATGTGTGCCAGGCTTAGCCTTCTAACATTTATAAATATCCAACATTCATCCCTCCATATTATAGATCAGCATTGTGGTCTGTAATTAGCTATCCACCAGGATGACTCTGCAGTTTTCTGGGATTCCCCTTTTGATCATTTTCTATTGGAATTTGAGGAATAAAGGAGAGACCTAGACTCCCCTCCTTGCTCTAGGAAAAAAATGCACCAAGACAGGGTGAGAAGGAAGACAAACCTGTGAAGCCTGCGCATCTGTGAATGCTGTTCCACCAACTTGGAACACCCTTCTGTCTCCTATCAGCACCCATTAACCTAAATTTTATTCACTTGTCAAGACTCATTAAGTTTCATCTGCTCCATGAAGACTTTCCTATCTCTGTGTTCTCTCCCTCCCTAGTCTCCTACAGTACCTACAATCTGTACCAGAATCTAATGTGAATATAGACCATATCTTGTGTTTCTTCTCTCCCCTCTGCCTCCTTCCTGTGCCCCACACAGTGCTGGTCCATAATAAGCTTCAAGCAGTGTTTGTTGATCAACACACTAAGATGAGCTCATTAGCAGGAAACTAGAGCTGAAGAAGTCATAGTGCATGTCTCATGTGCGAGACTATCCCAATGTATTCCTGGGTCAGGACATTCATTACAGGGCCATCTTGAGGGCAAAAGAATCTTCCTCTGTTCCCATCCCTTTTTTACTTTCTCTACTGTTCTTTTATATAGACCAGGTCAAGATAAAATGATGGTGACATGGGAATGGTAGGGCCCCAGGCAGGGGGATGGTCACCAAAGGTGAAGCTTGAGACAGCGTGTGGGGTCCATTTTGTTGAGCTTCCTGATGTTAACAAGTGTGTGAATGTTTCTTGGGATCAGGCTTTTCAGATGTTACTCTTCAGTCCTTCCAGAGACCCCTACACAAATAGTGTGATTACAGTGAAAACCTGAATTGAACACCAGGAGGACAAAGAGCAGGGGCAGCCACTCTGCTGTTAAGGTTGGTGATGGTGGGCTGGTCATGGAAAGATTCACAGGGGAGGAGACCTTTAAACTGGGTTGTAAGACTGTGTCAGAGTCATGATCTTTTAGCCTCATCCATAGGAAGGGCTCCTAAAACTGCTGCAGAGGGATGCCCTGGTTCCAGGGCCCTGGATAGTGCACACATGGGTACCTGTAGCACAAGTGCTGTCTCCTGGGCTGCCACAGACCCGGTATCTCAGAGTGAGGCTGTGGGGTGCTTCCGTGATTCTGCCATCCTCTTCCCCAGACACACAGAGCTGCCTCAGAAAGAGTCTTCCAGCTGCCTTGCCTGGGGACAAGAATGGCCAAGGCTGGCTGGTCGTGTTGCCGTGAGCCTCAGGGCTTTCTCTAATGTTGAGGAAACAGACATTGCTCTGGAGATGGAACTCAAACTGCAAGTGGTGGGGACTGAAGGCTCAATCCCAGAGCGCTGTTGTCAGGGATGTCTGTCAGAGTGAAGATCCAAGTAGGCCGCCCCTCTCTGGGAGTCATCAAGTCACTGCTCATCAAGCCCATGAGTGGGGACAGTTTGGTGCTGAGAGGCAGTGGCAGCATGATAAGAACCATGCACATCACCATTAATTTAAACAACTAGAACGTGGCTCCTGTTCGGATGCTTGCCAAGCCTCTTGTTTTTCAATACCACTGCCAGCATTTGCTGGGAACCTGTTCACTTTGGCAGCTCTGGGTAACAGTTTGGCCCTGGAAAGCTTTGTTTAAAATGAAATGATCTGAAATGAAACCAAGGAGAGGTGCTTTGCTGTGGTGCGATCACAGGCTGCCTTCTGTCTGTGGACAATGTTGAGTGTAAAGGCACCAGCAGAGAGCTCAAGAGTCACAACTGTGATGCTGTGGGCTCCGATGGGGGCCCTGCAGGGCATAAGGTGGGACTGCGTGATGTGCCTGGGGAGTGTCGTTGTACGATTTTTCTCTATGGTGTGGCGTTCTGAGCAATGTGAAGGTTGATTATTACTGATTCATCCATCCATTCACTTGAAAATATTTATTGAACATTTCAGATGTGCAAGGCAGGTCTACAAATGTATCTTGTGTTCCCTGGGGTTCACAGTCCAGTCATAACCATTGATACCTGTGCAGTGGATGGAATGACTGATGTGGATGCGATCTGGTCTAAGAGAATGACCAAAATAATGAGTTTAGCAATTTGGTCATTCAGCCAATCATTCTTTCATTTATGTGATTTAACCTGCATTCATTAAGTGATTTCTGATTGCCGAGAAAATGTGCTGATTTTTTTAAGGTGCTCAGCTCTTCATGGAGGTGGCAGACGCGTCCCTAAGGAAACAGTGCGGTTTTGATGAAGATGCCCTGTGAAGGCCTGGAATGCTTAGAGCAGTCAACTTGGCTGTTAGGGTTGGTGGCAGGTAGCTGGGTCATGGAGGCGTACAAGGGCAGGAGGCATTAGAGTTGGGTCTTGAGAGAGGAGAATTGTTAGAAAAAGAAGAGGAGAGGGAATGAAAGCCATAGTAAAGGTGATGTAGGCAGAGGCCCTAGCATGAGCAAAGGCGCAGAGAGGCGAGGATGCTGAGCCGGCGATATGGCCAGCGTCCACGTGGACAGGTAGCGAGGTTAGCTCACCTTTATTTCTTGGGGCTCTGTCTGTAAATGTTGAATTAGTATGCTGCTGAAATGAAATCTTAGAAGATTCCAAATTCTACAATCTGACTTTGAACTGAAGCACTAAAATTGTAGGCAAGACACAGCCAAATATTCAAAATGCAAATTCGCCTTCATGTTTCAAACTGGAAGCCTAAATTAATGTTGTTTGTTTTTCTAAATCCTCTACTTGTTATTGAGAAAATCCTCCAAATTTCCCGGAAAGGTGATCATAGTAAGAATGTCACGGATATACTTTAAAACATCTGCTTCATTCTTCATTTATTTCTGAGGGTGAAAGCAGTTTGCCTATGGCTAAAGAATTGGTGAGGAAGGAAATGCTTTTATTGTCTGGGTCACCAGGACTGCTAATTCCAATTCTGAGAAGAGGATTTTTTAATGAGAGCTATTGCTATTCTGGATTTCTAGAAGGTAAAATTTCAGGGACAATCTGTATGTTTTAACAAATTATGCTATTATGGACAAAGCTAGAATTGCTTCTAATCATTTCGCAAGGGACATTTTAAAAGTTGCAGACAATTTTGCTATTTTGTCAGTGTGGGGAGGACCCATTTAAACTTCCCAGCTATATTAATTTTTAATTTAAATTTAATGAAATTAATTCAAATTAAGAAGGTGACCATTATCAATTTCGTTTTCTATTAGTTCCTTAATGCTTTGGCAAATTGCATTCTAAACTTCTCCTTCAATGAGCTGGATACATATTCATGGGTTTCCTAAGAAAAGATAAATTTGATCTTGATATGCTAATCCCATAGCCATGGCAGCAATCAAGGAGCAGCTAGGGAGAGAAGTGCATTCTGGTATTAATTATGAATCAGGCGTTAAGAACTGGTAAATAATTAAAGCTTCATGTGTCACAACACAAGTTAAGGATCAGTGTGTTTTCCATTACCAGATGCATTTTTGGGGCTACTTCTAGTCCCATTTTGATACTGCTGGAACATAAAATGAAATGTAGATAGGTAACTCATTTATAGTAAACTCATAGTACAAATTTTGAACTTATTGAACTGCTGGTATAGGAATACATTTTATTTCAGAAGCAGAGGCCCAGTATTTCTGGGAGATTTTGGGTCATTAACCTTCCCGACTACTCCTGAATTTTTTTCAGTCTTTGGAGAGCCTGTGCAGAATAATTGTGTATTGGGCAGGAGGCTGAAGTAGATGTTCCTGAGGGTTTTGCCACTCAGTGTGGTCCACAGACCAGCAGCATCTGCATTACCTGCGAGCCAGTTAAAAATGCAGAGTCTCAGGCCCATCCAGACCCACTGAATCAGAATCTTCATTTAAGCAAGTTTTCCAGACGATTTGTTTGTACAATGAAGTTTGAGAAGCTCTGCTAGGGCAGCTTTCCTTTTGGGAAACTTCCAGCTTCCTGTGTTTCTTCTTCTGCACTGGAAAGGACACCAAGTTCTACTTTGTCCCTCCCAGTATTCTGAATGACCACTGCTATCCCCATCAGATTGTGAGGGGTTGAAGTTGACTGCTACACTGAAGCCCATCTGAATGCCTCCAGGATGCTGGAAGCACTGGTCTTGGGTTTGAATCCTGGGTCTGATCTTTACGATCTTAAGCAAGTTACCAATGTCTTGGAGGCTCAGCTCCAATGAGAGTAGCACTGTCTACCGCCAAGGGCTGCTGTAAGGGGTGAATTAAACAATGTATGTAGGACACGATGCCTGTTAGTACTCTGCAAATGGCAGTCCTGATGGTGATGATGGTGACGACGATGATGATGGTGACGACAATGATGATGATGATGGCTCTGAGGAAAAAGTAACTTCTGAAAGAATGAATCAACAACCAAGAAAGAGATGATTAGATCACTGATCAATGAAAAGAAGCTTTAAAACTAACCATAGGCTACTGCAGTGGTTCGTACCTATAATCCTATCACTTTGGGAGGTTGAGGTGAAGGATTGCTTGAGGCCAGGAGTTTGAGACCTCATCTCTACAAAAAATACATATGAAAAACAATTAGCTGGGCGTGGTGGCTCACACCTGTAGTCCCAGCTACTCAGGAGGCTGAGGTGGGAGTCACTGAGCCCAGGAGTTCAAGGCTGCAGTGAAGTATGGCAGCACCACTGCACTCCAGCCTGGGAAACAGAGTGAGATCCTGTCTCAAAAAAAAAAAAAATCTGATTATAGACTGCATCACGGTGGTCTCTGCCTGACAGCCTAGAATGAAAGTTTAAAAGAGAATTTTTTTTTTTTTGGCATGGGTTTTGGAAGAAAAGGAGTAGAATTCTCAGAGAGTGAAACTTACCCATAAAAAGAGAAGAGAGTTTATAAGGATATCCCAGTGCTATCTCTATTTTGACCTCTTTACTCTATTTTGACTTTTTCCATATTACAATTCCATAGCAATTCTACCAAGTACACATTTGTCCCTTCATGAGGATTTCACACTCTCCTCTGGAGGAAAAAATAAGTACCATTTTTGCTTCTTCTGAAGTTTAAAGAGGAAGGACAAGTGAATGTGTGAGAGACTAAAGACTAAAACCTCAATTTAAAAATTTGGATTTTATGAAGTTTCCTTAAAATGATTGTTCTCAGTGACTTCTATTTTTGCCCTCAAACCCAGTGACTACCCATCATGGAATTCAGCTTCTCTCTTATTTTCCACCCTGTAGAACACCCTTTCTTCAGTTCCTCTCAGCCACTACTATCCCCAAGAAGTATGAAAATGATATTTATTACAGTAATAAATCTTGATCTCTTCAAAGATAGAATGAGCTGTTCGTAGGATGGGACTAGGGAGACCAGATACCCAGGGATGTTTTTATTGTCTTTTCAAAATGCTGAGGGAAGAGGAGAATGAGCAGGCTTTAGTATTTCCCATTAGCAGCTGCAGGTCGCAAGGTCACAGGCTCTGGCCCTGCAGGAACATAAGAATACTGAATACGAAGGAGTCCTTCTTTCTTATTCTCTATAAGGCACACTGTGGAATTACCCATTATGGCCATGAATTGCCACTTTATTTTCAAAGCCATGTAAGATAAGAAAGCCAAATATTAAAGTCCTCATCTTAAACCTTTTCAATTTTTAAGTCTAAATATAGGGATCAGGATAAGAGGCCTCTCTTAAAACATACTTTATGTCAGGTTGCACCATTATGTAATATTTAGCAAGCTTATTTTCTCTCATATGGGAGGTAAAGGATTTTTACCAGCTCTACTCACAAAGCACTTTATGGCCACATGCTGAAATTTATTAGAATTAGGTCTTCAGCTTTCCATTTACATCTTGGGCACTGAGTTTGATTGGGTGTTGATTGGTTCTGAGGCTTTGTACTTGGTTCAAAAATCGGCTGCTTGCAGAATCTGTGAGGTGGGGAGAAGGGCGAGAGGATGGGGGGAGTTGCTAAGGTCTGACCTCAGAATTTCCTCGACTGGAATTAATTTCTCCCTCCTGTTTTCTGGAGCACTGTGCACCTCACTTTAGGCACATATTGGGCATGCCTGGCACTGTGTATTGTCCTCATCTGGGGACCTGAGAGGCAGCTCAGCAACATGCCAAAGTTGTTAAAGACTTGGACTTGGAAGCCAGCTACCTGTGTTTTACCCTACCTCTGCTGCCAATTAGCTATGGAAGCCTAGGCAAGATATTCTCTACCTCAGTTCCCTTATTTGCAAAATGTAGATGTACTACCATCTACATCTACCCTACCTTCCTTATAGGATCATAGTGAAAATTCAGTGGTTAATACATGCAATGCAATTGAAACAGTACCTGGCGTATAGTAATTGGTATGTGTTTACTTGCTGTTTCTCATCCCAGCTGCCTGACCCTGAGCTCAGGGAAAGAATTCATCTTTATATTTTCATCGTGCCAGGTGTAGTGCCATTCTGTAATACACATTTACTCATTCCACAAATACTAATTACATGCCTACAGTAGGCCAGGCCCTGACTGACAGACATGATTGCTACGAAATGTGTGGCCTCGCTGGAGAGATCGGCAAGTGTTACAATAATTCTAATTGGGGAAGTGTGGGATGCAGTGGAGTATGTATCAGGGGTGCTTGTGTTGAACTTATGGGGGTCAGGCTAGGTTTCCTGGAGGGAAGTGATGTGTCAGCAAGGTCTGGGATGAGCAGGTAAAGGGTGACAAGAAGTGCCTATGAGAAGGTGTCCTATGAATAACTCAAATAAATGAGGGAATGAAAATAAATTTTGGTTAGCTTTTGAGAAAATGAGAGAATCCTAATGGCCTCTTAAATTGTTTTGGTTGAATGAGGATGCCCAGGCACTCCTGATAGTCATGTTTTAATTTCCTGAGTAAGGAAGAATGATGGAAGAGGGCCTCCTGGGGCAAAGGGCTTTATGCTGAAACCAAGAGTTGGGCACATCCATGTGCTTTCTGAAGCACATTGCTCCCTTAATTGTTTTCTTATACAGCAGTTTCTTTTTATCCTCGGGGAATATGTTCCAAGACCCCCAGTGGATGCCTGAGACTGTGGGTAGTACCAAAGCTGTAGATACTATGTTTTTTCAATCTGATAACCACAACAGCTACTAAGTGACTAATGGGCAGGTAGTGTGTAGAGCACAGAAATACTGGACAAAGGGATGATTCATGTTCCAGGCTGGATGGAGGGAAATGGCACAGGATTTCATCACCAGACTCAGAATGGTATGCAAGGTAAAACTTATGCATCGTTTATTTCTGGAATTTTCCATTTAATGTTTTCAGACTGTGGCTCACTATTGGTAGCTGCAACTTTGGAAAGAAAAACCATAGAGAAGGGACTGCTGTACATACGTTTTAATGCCCTCTCATTCGGAATCTTGCAATGTCTCTAGCAACTTAACCTGATAGTGTTGGCAGGCATGTTGACTGCAGTTGAACAAAAAGTTTACTGCAAAGAAAATGTAGGTCAAGCTTCCTTCCTTGCGTGCCCAGAACCTAACATTTTGAAACTCTGCCATCTTTGAAAGGCATTTGTTCCTATCTGGGTTGCTGTGGACACCCCTCCACTCCCAAAGAGACTCAGCCTTTTCCTTTTCTATCTTCCTCAACATGTATCCATAGGACAAAGCTGACTTTTGAACTGGAAGGCAGTGGGTTTAACTTAAAATAAGATTGGCTAGTCATTTAAAAGCTAAAGAGACTGAGAGGTAAAACTTTCCAAACTCTTATTAGGTCTTCTTGTTGAGAAGTTTTGGCATTGGGCAGAGTTGAGCCACTGCCTCCCTTTCCTTTGAGAATGGATGTAGACCTTGTCAATACATAGCACCTTTCTCTGAGAATAAATCCCTGATTGAGTTGGAAGCCTGGCCACTTTTCCTGCCCTTTCATAGCAGGGTCCCCTTGACTCTCAGTAACCTTTTCAGCATTTCACTCAACATGATCAATAGCTTTCCATTAATGCTTCTGGGCCCAGAGGAAGCAGAATAGATGAGAGAAGGCAAGTGAGTTGATAGATACCTTAGAATCACCCAAAGGTAAATGGTTTTTCTTTTATAGAATCCAACAGAGTGATTCACTCTAAATCCATACCTTTCCCCAAGGCAGGTGAGTGACCGCATTGCTTTCTGGAGGGGCCTGAATTAGCCATCAGCATCTTGAGAATTAGCCTATCTTCGCTTTCCTTTCCATGAAGAAGGAAATGTCCTTAGGACAAATCTCTCCTAGGAGAACTTCCTATAACAATTGAACATATCCAGTGACTTTACTAAAAGAGCCCGTGTTTTTGTTTTTCTGGTGAGTTTATCATTCTGCAAAATGTAGGCGCTAGAACTGGATTATATAGTAGTTTTGGAAGATAGAACTGGATTATATAATGATTTCTCATGAGAAGACAACAGCAAAATTAGGTAAGTTGGCAGGGTTTATGTGCCAGCCTCTGTGCTATGCCAGTTTGTGTGTGTCACATTTGGACAATGTCCTCAGAGTTGTCTAGCTCATGAGCAGAGAGGGCAAACAGTTACAGAAATACAGCAGAGCAGCTACTCTTAGAGGCTTGGGGTTGAGAAAATCCCACCGGACAGAAAAGCAACCGGTGAGTGGAATCCCATGTCTCTCAGTGAAAATGGAAATGATCACATTAGATTTCTCTAGCTGGGGACACACATGGGCTGATTTCTACAGCAGGGTTTTCAAACAGCATTTTATGGACTCATGCATCCTTTCTTCTAGTCCCTATTGTATCTCCTTAATAAAACCATGATCACCTATTATTGCTTATTTATTGATTGATTGATATGTTGCAGCTTATAAGATTATATAGCCCTTGCATTGTAATAATCTCTCTTAAAATAGCATTCATATAAAAATAATCAAAGTACAGTTGATCCTTGAACAACATGGGTTGGAACTGCATGGGTTCACTTATATGTGAGTTTTCTCCCACCTGTGCCACCTCCAAGGCAGCAAGAACAATTCTTTCTCTTCCTCCTCAGGTTATTCAATGGGAAGATGATGAGGATAGAGATTTTTGTGATGATCTACTTTCACTTAATGAATAGTAAATATATTTTTCTCTTCCTTATGGTTTTCTCATGAAAATGTTAATTTTCTTTTCTACAGCTTAGTTTATTGGAAGAATACAGTATATTATACATATAACATACAAAATATGTGTTAACTATGTTATCAGTAAGGCATCTGGTCAATGGTGGGCTATTAGTAGTTACATTTTGGGGGAATCAAAAGTTATAAACAGTGAAATTTTGACTGCTCAGGGTATCAATGCTTCTAATACTCATGTTATTCAAGGCTCAGCTGTAATAGATGAATATCATAAAAAACATCAAACAAAGTATACAAGGCAGTAGGAGTTGCCCCACTCACAGTTATCTCTCAGTCTCACCTCATAGAGGCAACCAGTTTGAATTTGAATTTTTTTTCTTTTGACACAGAGTCTTGCTCTGTTGCCAAGGCTGGAGTGCAGTGGCATGATCTTGGCTCCTTTGCAGGCTCTGCCTCCTGAGTTCAAGTGATTCTCCTGCCTTAGCCTCCCAAGTAGCTGGGATTACAGGTGCCCTCCACACCACACTCGGCTATTTTTTGTATTTTTAGTAGAAATGGGGTTTCACCATGTTGGCCAGGCTGGTCTCAAATTCCTGGTCTCAAGAGACCCACCCGCCTTGCCCTCCCAAAGTGCTGGGATTACAAGCATGAGCCACTGCACCTGGCCTGAAATTTTTCTAGCTGTTTCTGTGTATTGTTATTTATTGGTCTACCAATCTTAGAAATTATTTATTCTCTTTCTACTGTGATCATTTACCACTTATACTCTACTCTCCAATCCTTCTCTCTCCATCCTTTGAAAAGAGCTTTTTTATGTTATAGTAATGAAGTGATTATATTATTATGAGTATCTGAATATCTTATACTTCAGAGTCAAGTAGTGTATCATGATTTGGTTTTATTTCTTCAGTAGCTGTTGTTTTTTCCTCATGTTTCCAATTGGCTTTTTTCTTTGCATACTATTTACTCTTAACACATCCTGTATTATGCCAGATTTTAAGGACATATCAACCCAGAAATCCCCTAATTTCTTCCTCATTCCTGTCTTCCAAGTGACTTCTTTCTTTGTTGACTAATTCACCACATAACAGCAAGATCTTTGAGGGGAGCACCGGATCTATTCATCTGTATGTATCTCTTGTCTGTCACATTGTCTGGCACATACTAGACATTCATTAAATATTTGATGAGTGTGTGAATGACTGTATTTCTGTGGAGTATTGAACAAATGAATTTAGGCTTTATGTGCTTGAGTGAAATTACTTTCAGATGTTAAGTATGATGATATAAAATCTGTATTAGTCTGTTCCCACACTGCTAATAAAGACATATCCGAGACTGGGTAATTTATAAAAGAAAGATGTTTAATGGACTCAAAGTTCCACATGGCTGGGGAGGCCTCATAATCATGGCAGAAGGCAAAGGAGGAGCAAAGGCATGTCCTACATGATGGCAGGCAAGAGAGCTTATGCAGGGGAACTGCCCTTTATAAAACCATCAGATCTCATGAGGCTTATTCACTATCATAAGAACAGCAAGGGAAAACCTGCCCCCATGATTCAATTACCTCTCTCTGGGTGCCTCCCATAACACATGGGAATTATGGGAGCTACAATTCAAAAGGAGATTTGGGTGGGGACACAGCCAAACCACATCACCCACTGATTTTAAATATACTATTTTTTGGTCATTATTTTTACATTTTATTCTTGAGTTCACCATGTAAATACTCATATATTCCCAAGTATACCCTGAATTGAAACTGTAAAGTACATAGTCAAATATTGTCCATCACATAAAAATATTAGTTATGATCACTGAAGTCTATATAAGAAATAGCTGTTATTTGTTCAGTAGTTTAACACACTATTTACTCACCTAACTACTGTATACTTACTTATTATTACGGTCTCATATTTCTCCTTGGTGTGATTACTGATTATAAACCATGTGCAATTTCTACTGTAGTGTATTTGCATTATCTGGTCCTTTTGCGGGAATTTTCTTCCCACCATCTCTCATTGCCCCCTCTCCACAACATGCATGCATAGATCATGCCTACTTTTCCATTTCTCTTTATTTTTATGCTCTCACAGTCTCATGTGGTGTTTATCTCCATCATCTTCACTGTGATCCAAGTGATTCCTTGATTAATGACTGTCTCCCTCACTAGACTCTAAGCTTCCTAAGTGTGGGACCCTGTCTGGTTTTGCCTTCTGTTTCATTTCCAGCATTCTGCATGAAACATGGCACACAGTTAGTGTTCAGTTATACCATGGAAAACCTTCCTCTATGATTTGAATTTTCTTGAGGGTTCTATTACTTTGGATTTCTGGCAAATTTCTTTCTGAACATGTCTGTCAAAAGTTGAGTTCTGGGATGGGTGAAGGACAAAGAGGGGAGAGTAGGATTGAAAAATCCATAGTCGTGAGTTTTTGAGAGATCCAGGTTATTATATTAGTTTCTTAAAAAGATTAGTGTTTTCCAAAGTGGAGGTGCTTTCCACTGGATGTGGGAAAAAATGATAACTTTTATTTATAATGAAGTTATTTTAAACACTTTAACTGTCATCATGAGTATTCAAATGTATCTACATAAGTGAATTTTCTAGACAACTAACACATTCTATTTAGCACCAAAATATTTCTTATATGTACTATTTTAAAGAAAACATTTCCAGTACACACACAGACCTATCTGCCTTCTTTGAAAGAACACAGTGGCCTTAACTCATTTCCAGGTGGCTCTGCCGTTGATATTAGAGAGTGAAATGTATTTATGATTGATTTTCATCAGGGTTGTACAATATATTGGTAGAGAAATGGGTTAGATGTGAAGACCTTACTTTTTTGTAATGTAAGAAGTCAAATATTGAGTAAATTCTAAAGGAACACATATAATAAGTGTGGAGTAAAAGGAATAACAATATAAGGAACTTATGTATATTCACAACCTGTTTTAAAAACTGAATATTTTAATGATCTCTAAAACCAAGAAGTGTTGCTTCCTAATGCTTCTTTTTCCCTCTACCCTTAGATACAACCGTGATTGTGAATATTGTGTTCAGGATTATCTTGCTTTTTTTATGGCTTCAAAATGTGTATTTGCAGCATAAATAATATAGTACTTAGTTTTGCATGCTTTTCGTTGTTTACGAAAGGAGTCATACTGTAAGCATTTGGCAACTTATTTTTTTTGTGGCTCAATATTATGTTCATGAGATTATTCCTTGTAAGCAAATAGGGCTGGCATTCATTCAGTTTCACTGATGTATAATATCCAGTTCAGAGACTACCCCACATTTATTTATCTGTCCTCGTGGGTTGTTTCTAGGTTTTGCTCTTACAAACAGTACTGTTATGAACACGCTTTGTACATGTCCCCTGTGCAAAATGTGCAAGAGTTTATCTCAAGTATGAACCTAGGGCTGGAATTGCCAAGTCTTAGGTTATATTCATCTTAGGCTAGAAAAAGCCAAAATGTTCTTCAGAGTAACCGTACAAATTTATGCTCCCAGCAGCAGAGTTTAAACATTCTAGCTGTTCTACATCCTTTCTAGCACTTGATGTTGTGAAAACTTTAATTTTTGTCAATCTGGCATGTATGAAGCAGTATTTCATTATAGTTTGAATTTGCATTTCCCTAATTACTAACGAGGCTGAGCGTTTTCCCCATGTATTTATAGGGTATTCAAATTATCATTTCTGTGAAGTATCTGTTCAAATATTCTGTCCATTTTTGATTGAGTTTTACTGGCCGTTCATTGTGTGTTGATCTGTAGTTCTTTATAGTATATTTCATTGAATTTAGGAGAATACTTATTGTAAGAAGTGCTGTTATTTTATTTATACTAAGAAAAAAACCACTAGCAATTAAATTGTGACACAGTGTTGATTGTAAGATGCATCTTAATTAGAAAGATGCTAAATATGAAAGAAAAGTAAATTTTATAATGATGAAATATGTATTGGAATAGTAATTCTTTGTCAATTAAGTATATTTAAAAGTGTAGTCTCTCAATTTGTATTTTGTTTCTTTATTTTCCTTGGACTGTCTCTTGATGTAAACTCACTCTTTTTAATTTATTTTATTTTATTTTTGAGATGGAGTTTCACTCTTGTTGCCCAGGCTGGTGTGCAGTGATGCAATCTTGGCTCACTGCAACCTCTGCCTCCTGGGTTCAAACTATTCTCCTGCCTCAGCCTCCCAAGTAGCTGGGATTACAGGTGCCTGCCACCATGCCCCGCTAATTTTTATATTTTTGGTAGGGATGGGGTTTCACCATGTTGGCCAGGCTGGTCTTGAACTCCTGACCTCAGGTGATCCACACACCTTGGCCTCCCAAAGTGTTGGAATTGTAGGTGTGAGTCACTACATCAGGCTGCAAACTCATTCTTAACATAGTCCAATTAAAAAAACAATTTCAGCTTTTATAGATTCATGGGTACATGTGGAGGCATGTTACATGAGTATATTTTGTGATTCTGGGATTTGGGTTATGACTGATCCTTTCACCCAGGTACTGAGCAGAGTACTCATATAGTCAAATTTTAAAATCCTTTTCTCTGTACTTTTTACATATTGTGTTTTATGAAGTCTCTACTCTGAGATAATAACAGTGATTTTTCAATATTTTCCTCTCTATGTTTTATGTGTTTGCCTCCCACATCTAAATTTTTAATTGTCTGGAATTGATTTTGGATTATTGAAGAAGGCTCCAGAGTAATATTAATAATTATTCCAGCATTAAAAAGTTCATCCTTTCTCAACTGATCTAAAATTGTATCTCAGTCTTGAATTAAATGTCCATATATATGCACAGGTCTTTTTCTGGGCTTTCAAATCTGTTTCGTTGGAATATTTGTTTACGCCAGCACCATTACCATGCAGCTGGATGTTGATTTACCAGAAGCTAAAGAAGCTTAAACCTCAGTACCTCCTCACTTCAACAGCTCTCATTTACATAAATTCTGAATATAATATTTATAATTTTGTATTATTTTACATAGAAGTATGCCCAAGCTACATAAACTTCAGGCCTTATATAATCAGATTCCACTCTTGCATGCAGTCTTAATTATAATAGTTTTATAATAATTCTTGATATGTGTTACATCAACTCCCCCACTTTGTTCTTCTGGAATGTCTTGCCTACTCTTTGGTTTTTGCGTTTCCATATGCATTTTGGAATCTGTTTGTCAAGTTCCGTAATTAAACTGTGGTGATTTTTAGTAAAATTACGTTGTATCTCTAAATCAATTTGGAAACCATTGATATCTCTGCAATATTGAGTTCTTCAACCCATAAACATGGTGTCTATCCATCTTTTTAAGCTCTTCTTAAATATTGTTCAATAGAGTTTCATAATTTTTTGGTAAATATTTAGCATATTTATATTGGACTTATTTTTAGTACCTTATATCTTTGGGGAGGTATTAGAATGAATATCTTTTTTAAAAATCACATTTTCCAAGTGTCATTGATGGAAGACAGAAATTCAATTGATTTTGGAATACTGATTTTGTATTCAGCAGCTTTCCTCCCTTCTTCCCTTCCTCCCTTCCTTCCCTTCGCTCTTGTTATACTACACTGCCTAAGGTCTTCAGAACAATGTTCAATAGATGCTAGGTACGATGTCTTTTTAAAAATACAACTGTATTGAGATATAATTTACATACCATACAATTTCCCCATTTAAAGTATATGATTCAACTGTTTTTGGTGTAATATTTTCACAAAATTGTGCAACCACCACAATTTTTTAAAGCATTGTTTACCCCCCAAAAGAAACCCTGTATCTGTAAGCAGCCATTTACTCCCCATACTAACACTCCCCTTTCCCTAGCCCTAGGCAACTACTGATCTCCTTTCTGTCTCTGTAGATTTGCCTATTCTAGACATTTCATACAAGTGGAATATGTGGCCTTTTGTGACTGGCTTCTTCCACTTAGCATAATGTTTCAAGGTTCGTCATGTTGTACCATGTTCCTTTTTATTGCTAAAGAGTATTCCATTGTATGGATGTGCCATTTTGTTCATCCATTCATCATTTGCTGGACATTTGGGTTATTTCCACTTTTTGGCTACTATGAACTATGCTGCTATGAACATTCATGTATTAATTTTTGTGTGGACAGATGTTTTCAGTTGTCTTTATTATATGTCTAGGAGTGAAACCCTGGACGTTTCATATGTTAACTCTATGTTTAATTCATATGTTAACTCTATGTTTTCATATGTTAACTCTGCCAGACTATTTTCCAGAGCAGCTACACCATTTTTACGTTCCCACAAGCAGTGTAGGAGGATTCCCATTTCTCCACATTCTTGCCAACACTTCTCATTGTCTATGTTTTTGAACATTGCTAACCTACAGGGTGTAAAGTGTCATCTTACTGGGTTTTTGCATTTCTCTGATGGCTAATGATATTGAACATTTTTTTCAGGTGTTTATTGGCCATTTGCATATCTTCTGCGGGGAATGGTTTATCAGATCCTTTGCCTGTTTTACAATTGGGTTATTTTTCTTCCTATTATCAACTTGTAAGAGTTCTTTATGCATTTTAGATACAAGACCCTTATCAGATATGCTATTTGCAAATATTTTCTCTCATATGGATTGTCTTTTCACTTCCTTGGTGATGTTCTGTAAAAGATAATTTTTTTCTTGGCCTACAGAGGACAGAAAGAAAACATGAAAAAAAAAGTTTTAAATTTTGGTGAAGTCCAACTTCATTTATTTTTTTGTCATGTGTACATTGGGTGTTAGATGTAAAAAGGCTTTGCCTAACCAAAGAACATGAATACTTACGACTTTTCAGTAAATGTCCGTTATCAAGCTAATAAAATTTCCTTTTATTCTGAAAATATTCACAATCTTATCAAAAAAGTATTTTCTGCATTTATTGAAATGATCATGCCTTTTCTTATTTCATCTTTTAATGTGATAAAATACATTAAATTGATTCTCTAATATGAAACCAAACTTTCAATCCTGGCATAAATCCAACTTGTTCATGACATATTATATTTTCACAGGTTGCTGGATTTGATTTGATAATGTTTTATTTAGGATTTTTGTGTCTATGTTCATGAATGAGACTGAGTATGTAATTTTGTTTTCTTAAGCTGCCCTTGCCAGGTTTCAGAATTGAACTTATGCTGCCAACCTTATACATTGAATTAAGGAGTATTTTCTCTTTTACTTAACTCTGAGGTAGATTTTTGTAAGGTTGAAATTATTTGTTCCTTGAATATTTGGTAGAACTTGCTGGCAAAACCCTCTGTGTTTTCTGCATGGGAGGATTCTAAACTGATGATTCAAGTTTTTTTAAAAAGGTTATAAGATTATTTAAATTTTTGATTTCCAGAAACTTTTCTAGGAATTTGTTCATGTTATCTAAGTTTTCAAATTTATTTGGCTTAGAGTTGTTTATATTATTATTTATTAAAAAAAATCTACTGCATGTAGTTATATCTTCTTTTTTATTCCTAAAAATGTATATTTGTGCCTTGTCTTTTTCTTGTTCAATACTGCTACTACTTTGTCAATATTGTTCTTTCAAAAAATCCAGCTTTTGGTTTTGTGAGTAATCTCAATTGTTTTAACTCTTTCAGTAATGAACTCCTAATTGCCCCAAATCCTGTTTCCCGAGCAGTGCTACAATGTCCACCCTGGAGTATGTCTTCTTATGTATCCGTGTGGGGTGTACACTCAAGAGCAGAATTTCTGGGCCATGGGGAGCGCATGTGTCTAGTTTGAGTAAGCAGGGCTGATTTATATCACCACTCTACAGCTTTACCCACAGTGGACGAGTGTTCCTGTGTCCCAGGATCTCCATCTAACACTTAGATTCATTCATTTACCTTTCTTGGCATTTTAATATATATAAAGTAATAGGAATTTTTTTTTAAAGTTGTGTTCTTGGATTACCATTTTGGTACATTTTATCATGTTCGAGTTGCCTTTTTGAAGTGCTCTTCTGTATTATTGCCTATTCACATATTTTGCCTGTTTTTTTTCTATTATAGTTTCTGTCTTTTGCTCGTTGACTTACAGGCATTTCTTAGTCTTTTGCCAGCTTTAGACATTGCAAATATCTTCTCCTATTTTGTCGGTTGATTATTAATTTTTCCCATGGTTTATTTTACTGAACAGAAATATTTATGTTTAATGTAATCAAATTAATCAATTCTTTTGTCTAATTATTTATGCTTCCAAAGTTTTATGAAGTCTTTTCCAACACTGGATTACAAAGAAAATCTGTTTTCTACAAGCAACTTTATTTTCTTACCTTTTATATTCATGTCTTTAATTCATCTAGAGTTTGTCTCTATATGTAGTGTTAGGAAAGAATCTAGTTTATTTTCCTCTGTATAGCCAGGAAGTTTTTATAACAGTATCTACTAAACCATCTGTTTTCCCCATTGATTTTTGATGCCACATTTATTGCATAATAGGTTCCTATATATCTATGATTCTGTTTCTGAGTTCTTGAACCCAAACCATATTGTTAGTACTGTTTAAAGAGTGTCTGAAGTCGGCTAGGTCAAACACTCTCTCTTCAAGGTCAACTTAATTATGCACAAACATTTACTTCTTCACCTAAATCTTAGGTTACATTTGTTGAGTGTCTCAGAAATCCAAATGGAATTTTGATTTGGATTGCCTTACATTTATTGATTAATTTGGGGGAAATTGACTTCAACAAAATTAAAAATTTCTATTCAGACTACAAGTATCTTACAAAATACGCATATTCAGAATATACAAAGACAGAAGGATAATATTACAATGCGCTAAAAGGAAATAACAAGCAACCTGGAGGCACAGAGGAGGCACCCACACCTGCGCTGGCCAGCACCCCAGCCCACATCAATACCACCTCCCAAGCAACAACAGCTCTCTCAAAGCCTGTGGATGTACCACAGAACAAGGGAGGCTTGCAAGGCCTGCTGGAATCTTCAGGCTTCTTTCTTGTTTTCCTATTGTGGGGCAGAGTCTAGGAAAGTTGTGCAAATATGACTTGTTATTTTTAATTTCCTGAAAGATTCTTGAGGGCTTCCTGGTAGGTATGTTTACCTCTTCGAGGTGATGGCTGGTTGGTGTTTATTGTCGTGTGTATTCCATGCATTAGGGACCTGTGATGCTAACTATGAATGACCTGACCCTTTGGTACGGTGCTGATATTCTATACAAAGCCAGCAGCTCAAGTGGCTGTGCTCCTGCCCCTCCTCCAACACACTGCCCCTGGCTGGTTTTACTTGAGACAAATCTCTTTTACTTTAAAGAAGGTTTTTATATTGGAGCTGAGATTTCTGAAAGAGAAATATTTGCTTTTGTTTGACTGATAGGATCTTGGCAAAGAAGGTTCATTTTACCAGTTGCTGGCTAATGTCCTAGCTTGGGAAGAGCAATAATCTCATTAATGAATTATCTCTTACTTACAAGACAAACTGGACTCATTTGTTATCTTAAAAAGTTGGTGTCATTGATTAAAGATGGTCATTAATGACCACTAAATAAATGCATCTGTTCACCATTCAAAGATTGACATTTGCATTTAATGCTAGAAAGCAAAAAGACAGTTTTCTGGATAAACCATACATCTCCAAGTTATCTTAAGGATGGTCTCACAGTTCTAAGTGATAATAGTAAAAAGTATTTAAATACACCTGAACTGAATACATAGGTATAATGATATCCACTTGTAACCCTTAAATTGGGAAGCGACCCTAACTCTTGGCTAAATTATATGCAGATCCTACTGGCAGTGATCATGCTATTGAGAATACAATTCACAAGCATGTTGATATCCAAGATAATGAGTCTGACTATAACAAAGCACTTAACTAAAGCTCCACAGCCAAAATGGAATCTATCACGCCAATTCAGGAGCCTAAAACCTAAGTCGAATGCTAATTTTTACAAAAAGGCATCAAAGTTTCATCTTCTAAAAGTCGACTGAACTGGGTTGGATTGAAACCCAAGCCTGTGCATTATTAAAATAATTGAATTGGGCTCTCAAAAAAAATCAGACTGAAGTCGAATCAGAATTCCACATGTTCTTGATTATAGATAACAGGTTCCTCCTTTATAAGCTAAATTGAGGTTTTTGAGAGAGAATGGCAGTTATGCTATCAGACAATGAAATGATGGGACTCAATGAGATTAGGCTTCGGAGGGAAGGCACAGATGTGTGGAGAATGACAACGTGCTCCCTGGCCTTCCTGTGGTGACCGTGAGTGTCCCTGCTTCCTTAGCATGCCTTCTATGTGTCCGTCTAATAGTCTACAAGATAGTGTTGGCTGAATTCAGGGTCGGTCATTGTAGCCTGGCTGGGACTGACCATATGGGGGACCAAATTAGCTGGACCGACTGAGTCACAGGCCACTTATTTGGGGGCATAGAGCCACATCCTGCTGGTTGTACTTTTCATGAATGGCTGAGGAAACATTTGCCTGATATGGCTCCAGAACCCCCACCGGCTGTGCTATCTTTTCCGGGTGAGCCTGATTGCTTTTGGCTCTACCCAGTGCAGTGATTTCCATCAAATCAGTCTTCCCTCTGTGTGGGTATTTATTATGTGCCATTTTGAAAATAAAAGGGACGTGGAGCAATCATCCAGCAAAACCATAAAACATTTTATTATCCGAGACGGTGAGGGGCCAGGTTTGACATACAACGCTGGGAGCGGCAATGACTGAACAATGTGGTGCTAAAGCGTGATTTAATGAGGCTTGGAGGATTTAGTTCCATCAGAAAAGTTGCACTCTGTCTTGGGCAGAGGAGAAGCTGAGCTGGTGTGGTCAGCTGACCTATTGGCCTTTCACCAGGCAGGCCTCCGCCAGCAGCCCGTTTGTTCTGATCCCAGACACCATCGTCAGGGAGACTTGAGTGCTGGAAACTTCTGATTGATTTAGTGGATCCCAAGCATGGCACAGCTTCCCTGTTGCTTCTGTTTTACAAGGCCAGCAGTTAATTCAACAAAAGCCTGAATCCATTTCCCTCTATATCTATTGACTCTCAGCTAGGAGCTGGCGACCATCAACTTCATAAAAAAAAGAAAATCCCATTTCACTGTAATTGAGGGCCTTTGCCCTCTGACACATGGCAGTGTGCTCTCTTGGGCAACACTTTTCGTTTCCCACTTTTCCAGAGGAAAAACTCATTAGCAGATAGTGGCTGATCATCATGTCATTGCATGTAATCATGTGCATCATTCTGATCCAGCTGAAGTAAATCCGCCTGTTATACTTCATTATTGTGTTGGCAGAACCTCAGCCTTTGAGTTATGCACTAAGACATTCATGGACAAGTTCAAGCATCCTTTTGTTACCTTCTTCATTGAAGCAGATGTGTTCAGTGACTGTTTATCTGGTAACTATGGTATGCTTGGTTCCATGGGGTTGAACTAGGGGTGTGGAAGAGTTGAAAGCCCTGCTTACTGTCCTGAAAGGGCTGATGATCTAGAAGAAGAGCTAGAGCACACATAAAGAGATAGGTAATGTTGCACTGTTACATAACCTACGGGCTTCGGGGGAGATGGCCTTGGCCTAAGATGATATGTAGTTATCAAGTGACACTGCATCACAGAAGCTGTTATAAGGATAAATGTTTAGGTTCCCCATACCAGAGACCTTGAGTCAACTGGTCTGTGGCAAGGCCTGGGCAGCAGTACTTGGAAAATCACCCTAGGTGATTCCAGTGTGCGGCTGGAGCTGAGAACCACTGGTCTGGGAGAGAGATGGCTTGGTTTTTGGTTTATTTTGCTTTTTAAGATTTAGGTTCTGCACTGGATTTTGTCCCTCCCCAGGTAAATAGGTGCTTCCTCGTATACATCTCAATTATTGCCTCACTGTCTCTCTATAACAATCTCTTTACAAATCTATTTATCCAGCAAGCCTGGGAGCCTCTCTGAGGGAAAGGACAGAGTTCTAGTCATTCTTTTATTCTCAGAACTTGGCACAAAGAATATGTCCCATAAATGTTTGTTGAATGAAGTGGTGAAGGAATGGGCTGGTTGACCTTGAACATGATACATCAACTGTCTGCTTAGGAGCTTTTGTTTCCTAGTTCATAAAGACAAAGGGAGGGAGGGATTTTGCTCTCTCTCCTTTACCTTTTAAGCATTCTGCATAGCTGTATTAGAGGTAGATGCCTTCTGCTGATGATTCTGAAGCCCTTTTAGAATAAAGGTGCAATGCAAATTCTGGGCATTCTCATAGATAATTGACCCTGCAGTAGTGCTTTTGTTCTCCCATTTTGTATCGAGACACAGGTGAATTTTGATGAGCTTATAGAAATGCTGCTGCTGGTACAATGGCCTACTAATGTCATCTAGATGAGATGGCTGACTTTAAAAATATTTGTAGTATAGCTAGGACCCAGAATGTGAGGAGGAAATAGCAGTCCAAGAGGGCAGTCACAAGGCCCCAGTAATGACCCAGGGATGGGGGCTGGGGGCCGGTGGTCTCCCCACAGCCTTACTGTCTCATTGACATCATTGACCTCTAAGTCATTCCTCTTTTATTAAAATGCTCTTTTCAAACCCTATTTGCCAATGCATTTATTTATTTGTGGGGGCAGGGTTCAGGAGTGAGGAGGCTAGTATTTCCAAGAACATGTTTAGGACACCAGCATTTCTAAGAGACCTGTGGTTAGAAGTCATCTGCAGTGGCCAATTAACCATTGATGTCTTTTTTTCCTTATGAATTAGTTTAACTGCATTTACAAGGACTGCCCTCCCTTTTGCCTTATCACAGCCTTTAGTGTGATAAAAATTAGCCCTCAAAGCTCTAAGCCACATATACTAGATTACAGGAAGCCTTCTGCTTCTCAGAAAACACGTTGACCATTTAGGTGCTGTAAATAGCGTGCTATGGGTTTCTGAAATCCAGGCTTCATTTGTTCATTTGGGGTTTAGAACCCAGAGACGAGCCTCTTGCAATGTCTTCATTTCAACTCTGCTCTCTGAAGGCTGAGATGAGGGCTGACCACCCTCGGCTCACTGAGAAGGAGCTGGCCTTCTGCCTTATATTTAATTAGCAGATTTTTTCCTTTGAGATCAAAATGCCCTTTTAATAAATTTTCAGGTGAGAAAACCAAGGTCCAAGGACATCAAAGGTCATCCTTGAAGTTGTTTTGTCTCTCTAGAGTGCGTCTTTTCCTGTGGTGTCTCTTGTCTATTTATTTTGGAAGAAAACATGAATTCAGACTGTCATTTGGGAAATCGGTATTAATTAAAGGTGAATTAAGTATTCCCCTCTTCTAAACTGCTCTGGGAAGAGAACAAAGGAAGTGTCACGTGATGGTGGTTAACACAAAGGTGTTTTTTTTTTTTTTTTTTTTTCTTTTTTCCTTGTGTAATGGTAAGTGTGTCATGATGAAGGTGGGTTTGGTCAAGACAGCAAGACATAATCAGCCACAGTAATTTCAAGGACTTCAGAGTGAGCTGTGTGGTTAGACGGAAGTTAGTCCCCCAGAACATCAGGCTGGAGTCAGTTCCTAATCACGGCACTTCAACTTCTACCTTTAGAGCAGGGTGATTCTGCCTGTCAAATGTTGAATTTAAATGAATGTGCAGCTCTGTTGGCGAAAACTCACTCCTTTTTGCAGCCACAGCTGGGCGGCCACCAGAGAGTTTTCTGGCTAGACATGTTTTTCTCCAACATCTGTCAGCTTAGCTAAATCAGAGCTCCAAATGAACAGTGTAATACCCAAGATCATTATCTGGATTTGTGACACTCCCTCCTACTTCTCTCTGGAGATTTGGGATTCGAAATGAAAAACAACATTTGTAAGGGATCAGGAGGGGGAGGATTTTCATCTTTATTATTATTACTAACTAATAATACATTTTCATTAACATGGTTTTAATAGCATGAAACAAGAGAAATGAAACATGCCCTCTCCACATCAACATGTTCCCCAGTGCCTTTTGCTTAAGGTACTGTATCTGCGACTCATTCAATCCAAGATAAGCCTATTAATTAAGCTTGAGTCTACAGGTGCGGTCTACACAGCTGTAATTTTCTGCTCTGAGCTAATGGAAAACTTGCAGATGGTCTAGGGGTTTAGCACGTTTTCCCATCAAAAAGATGTGTTCTGTGCTCCAGGTAGAAGGAGAGAGTTAATCCGCTAATCAAGTCAACAAATATTTATTGAGTGCCTACTTGATGCTCAGCTAGGTGCTAGTGTTGTGGGGGATACATGATGAGGTGAGCTTTCACTTTTAATGAGGAAACATGACTCACATTCAAAAGCAGCCTGGCATTGTGGACAGAGCACAGCGTCTGAAATGAGGCTGACCTGGTTTGGAAATCCAGGTCCACAGCTTAAAAGTGGTATGATCTTGGAAATTTCCATTTCACACTGCAGATA
The DNA here is from genome assembly GCA_963574635.1 of Cheracebus regulus. Taxonomy (NCBI): domain Eukaryota; kingdom Metazoa; phylum Chordata; class Mammalia; order Primates; family Pitheciidae; genus Cheracebus; species Cheracebus regulus. The sequence goes on along the minus strand of CAUYQU010003288.1, from coordinate 6,832 downwards.
CCTCTTTTCTTTATATTAAAATAGGGATATTAGTACCTTTAGGGTTGTTGCAAGCATTAGCAATAACATTTGTAGCAGAACTGCTGCGTTGGAGACACTCCAAAAATATTATTCTAAGATGCTATATCATATAGCATGTTATAATTTAGCCCTTAATAATAGTTTTATAAAGACTCAGAGGCTAGAGAGAACAGTGCCAGCCAGAATAGATGGGTAACCATTGAGCATAACTAAGACAGCACTTGGAAATGACAGAATCCAATTCTCGGAAGGGATCTTATAGGTTAACTGGCCTAGTCAAGTCATTCTACTAGTACAGAAACAGAGACTCAAATAAGTTCACTTGTCCAGGCGACTCAATATACTGGGAGCAGGTGCAGGGTTGGACTACACATATGACCCTACTCTGAGGGGTGGTGCTATAGAGTATGGTGGTTCCCAGGCCTGGTGGAATATCAGGGTATCTTATGATCTTTTTAAAAAATTAACTTTCAAGTGAGTCTGATTCAAGAGGCTTAGAGTGAGGCTCAGGACTATGTCTTTTTCAGTGAGTTCCTGCCAGTAGATCCACCCACTGGTGTGGCGTAAAGAGCCTTGAACTAGGAGGCTTAGTCCTAGCACTTCCTCTGTTTGGCTGTGTGACTTGGGCAAGCCAACCTTTCTACTCCTTGCTGTCTCATCTGTCTCTCGAAGGGATTGCCTTGGTTGACATTCTGGTCACCACCAGCTTTCATAACTACTCCATTACACCATTTCAGCTCAAACTGAGATTGAAGTTTGAAAAGGATTGGGCTTGGAGATAAGGAGAAGGCTAGCATCAGTGGTATAGGGAAGGTGAGACTGAGTGTAACCTGGCTGGGGAGATTTCCTATAGGGAGGGACAGGAAGACTTTTGGCCACGTGGATGGAGGAGGTTTTCAGTATACAGAATTCTGTGGGGTAGATATGGGTTTTAGGCATTGTTTTACAGAAGAGCACTTTCCAATGTTGTTTTTCTGGAACAATTAGGCCTTTGAGATGCTCTGAAAGAGATCTTGTTGTCAGAAGGTTTGAGAGATGCTACTCTCCATGTCTCTCCATGAGATTCGTGATGGATATTGAGGGCTCTGAGAAATCTGATTAACCTTACTGAGTCTGGAATGGTTCAAATTTACTTTTCAATACAACACTTAAAAAACAACAACTATTAATGAGTGTTCCAACAACTATTATTTAACATGTTTGGAAAACACTTAGAAATGTCAGAATCAAATTTCCAGACATGTGACCCTGATAGAAAACAAGGCGTCATAATAAGTTCTGTGCTCAGTTTTAGAGAAACTTGGGGGAAAGATCGTTTGAAAGCATGCTCAAGGAGAACAGGAAATGAACTGGAATTTCTCAGCTTAGAAAAAAGAAGCCTTATGCACTACATTTTTAGTTTTGTGAATTGGTATAATGAGGGATATGATTGATTTATCTTCATATTCACTGAGCATAAAGCCAGAAGAAATGGGTCTAAAAGTCAGGCCAAGAGATTTAGAAGTAAGAAAAAGGAAATCTTTCTGATAAAGGATATAAGCTAGAGTAGTTGATCTAGGAAAATTATGTAATTTTCAGAATCTCATTCATTGTCAGTAATAAAATCAGGAGGAGAGACTAAATACCAACTCAAGTTCCCTGTACCTTCTTGCCTATCTTTTGATATTCAGGGAGCCATGTACTTACATGGGAGTCACAGAGCACCCTGCAGTCTAAACAGAGATCCAGCAGCCTATAAACCTTAGATATGAAAAGAACTCAACGTCTGCTCCAACTTCTTAACTAAGTAGGAGTAGTTTCTTCAGGACTCCTGCCCTGTGGCCTTCAGGAATATACTGGGAACAAGTCCAGTGCTTGGAAAATCATTACTTTTCTAGACAGCTCATTTCATTTATGGATGGCTTTAATTGTTAGAAAGGCAACCTAGTTATTTGTGTTGGAGCTGCACAAAATATGCTTATTATTTTTTCCCCATAGTATAACCACTGAAATGTTTGGAGATGAATGTTGCATGTGCACTAATCTTTCTCCAAGACAAATAGTCCAAGCTTTTTGGCCATTTCTCCAAACATGTGGTCTCTAGGACCTTCACCATTGTCTGTAAGTATTCCAGTTTGAGAATGTGCTTATAACACTGTATCTAGAAAATAAAGAATAGGGTTGATCATCATGAACCACACCTGGGTTATGACTGCTTTTGATCTAAGCAAAATCTGAATGTAGAGAAGCCATATGTACAGGGCAAGTCCCTCAGAGTTCATACTCTGAGCCGTAAGACAAGACTGGTATGTCCAGAAGGCTGGGCTGGAAGATCCGTTTGGCCTATTTACATACGGGATCATGAGGCCACGGAAAGAAAGCCACTGTAATGTGAAAAAATGTTGATGAGCACCTGTTTGGCAGGATAGTGGACTCTCAGGAAAGGGCATCGTAGGAGGGAGTTAGGAGTTAGAAAGGGTTGAACCTATAATTTCTCTAAGTCATCAAGTGTAATAGCCAAAGCTGCTTTGTCAACAATATTAATGGGGTGAAAAGTGGGATTCAGGAGGTGTCACAGCAGCCTCTGTGATATATCTTCCCAGGAGTTACATGACCATTACTATGAATGGGAGAGGAGGTGTCAAGGGGAGTCTATGTGAGGCATCCCTTTAAGGAGACTCAGTGCCTTAAAGATACACTGCTTCATGACTTACTGGGGACCACCCCTCATCCCTTCAGACTTCACTAGCCTGGAAATATGGGCCAGATTTGATTCATTCGTACTTCTTTCCTATTTCCAATAAAGAACTGCATTAGTTTTTGTTTAGCAATCATGTCACATAATTGACAAAAATACTTTTTTTTCCCATGAACCACTTTTAATTAAATTCTCTCACCTATTCTAGTAAATTCTTTGAGCCAAAATGCAGAATTTTACATTTGTTCTAGCTACATTTAATTTTATTTGTATGCCTTTATTGTTGTTTAAATTCCTTTTAAAAGTATTTCTCTTATCTTGGTGTCATCTTCACTTTTGATAAACATAAGCCTTCAGTTTCTGCCTCAAAGCCTTGGAACATACCCATAAGAAAGGGATCAGGAAGGGCTGGGTACAGTGGCTCAGGCCTGTAATCCCAACACTTTGGGAGGCTGAGATGGGTGGATCATGATGTCAGAAGTTCAAGACCAGCCTGGCCAACATGGTGAAACCCCATCTCTACTAAAAATACAAAAATTAGCTGGGCATGGTGGTTGTGCCTCTAGTCCCAGCTACTTGGGAGGCTAAAGCAGGAGAATCGCTTTAACCCAGGAGGCAGAGGTTGCAGTGAACCAAGATCACACCATTGTATTCCAGCCTGGGTGACAGAGCGAGAATCTGCCTCAAAAAAAAAAAAAAAAAAAAGAAAAAACAAAGGGATCAGGGAGAGAAAGTTCTGTGGCATGGTACTAGAGACTTTCCTTGAGTAAGACATCAGCCCTTTAATCAACTCTTTGAGTGAAATGTCCAGCCAGGTATTCATTCACAGAGTAGGACTGTTTTCCAGCATGTGTTTCATCATCTTGGCTCACAGAGTAATCAAGAAGGACCATCAAAATGGTTTACTGAAATCAAGATACATTATGCAGTGGCTTGATTGTTTCTCTTTCTAGTTGATATTAGTAGGAACTGGGGCTTGATGTAAAACTGAAAGTGTACCCTACCAGACAAAGATGTTACTTCTGGATTATATAGGACTTGCCCTTACAGTCACAGGCATGTCCGGCAATACATTTTGTAATAAGCTACATCTGCCTTTGACAGCATCAAGTTCAAATTCTTTAAGCAGTGTACAAGGCTTTAGCTGGCTTACATTTTCATCTTTATTTTTCTTTGTGTTCTCCTCCTGCTCTGGTTTTCTTAATGGGTCACGCTCTTTAAGCTGTTGACTGTTGACACCCTGTTTCCACTTCCTGGACACTCTGCTCTCTTTACTCTGTTTCACTAGCTCTTACTCATCCTTTAGCTCAAGTCCAACTTCCTTGAGGAAGCCAATCCCAGTCTTTGAAGGCTGGATTAAATGTGCTTCCCATGTACTCTCTTCCATACAGGGCTTACCCCTGTGACAGCACCTGCCACTCAGGTATCCTTGCCTGTGGACGTTTTTTTCTCCATAATGGATGTTTTTTTCTTGGTCATAAACTCCTTGACAGCAGAGACTGTGTCTGGTACTTAGCAGGTTCTCAATACATCAATTCAAGAATTACCAGCTGTGAGATCATAGGACACTACGACACATTAGAGGACTCTGAAAGATCTCAAGGTCCTTTGTCAAAATTTGGACTATGGCTTTGAACAAGTTGTTTGGGGTTTTCGTTACTTTATCCATGAAATGAAAATGGTCTCTAAGGATCTAGGTTAATGCAAAGAGCATTAAACTGGAAGCAAGTAGCCTTGACCTGGATCCGAGGAGTGACTTGGGAAAGGCATTTAATTCATAAACTTTTCTGAGTCTCAGTTTATTAGATTAAGAGGGTGAGCTCTGTGTGTAGTACATGAACATTGAATAAAGTCAGAGACAGACGGGATGCTGTCGAGTAAATTACTTTGTGCCTCAGTGTCTGTATTTACAATTTCTCATACTTAGTGATATGGTTTTGCTGTGTTCCCATGCAAATCCCATCTGGAATTGTAGCTCCCATAATCCCCATGTATTGTGGAAGGGACCTGGTGGGAGGTAATTGAATCATGGGGGCAGGTTTTTCTGTGACATTCTAGTAAATCTCCCGAAACCTGATGGTTTTATGAAGGGTAAGTTCTCCTACACATGCTCTCTTGCCTGCCACCATGTAAGACGTGTCTTTGCTCCTCCTTTACCTTCCACCATGATTGTGAGGCCTCCCCAGCCAAGTGGAACTATGAGTCCATTAAATCTCTTTTTCTTTATAAATTACCCAGTCTTGGGAATGTCTTCATAGCAGTATGGAAATGGGCTAATATACTTGGCGGCATTCTAGTGAGGACTGGATGAGCTAACTCCAGTAACTGGTGAAAAGATAAAAATAGATTGAATATCCACTATATGTTAAGTGCATTCATAATGTCATAGCATTTTATCCTCTCAACCACTGATACAGTAGGTTTTGTAAATCTCAATTTTGCAGAAGGAAAAAATGGCTCAAGGTCACACTGCTCGTAAATGGCAGAACTGGATTCTCGACATGACTCCAAGCCCGTGCCAGTGCATTTTACTCTGCTGTCCCTGCTTTGTTCGGCACCTGGCTTGAGACCTGGCACATGGGCTCTCTGCACCACTCCAGGTCTGTCTGGCTCTAGGAGTGGTGCTAAGATGAGGCTACCTGGCCTGCAGATGGAGCAAGGTCTGGCTGGAGCCTGCTGGTGCTGTTGGCATGGCTGGCTTGAAGCCCTGCTCACGCACTCTCTCTGGAGCGGGAGGAGCAGGCACAGAGGCGACCAGGCAGCATGCATAGTTTATAAAAAGCCATCAAGAGCACCGTCCTGGGACTGCAGTCATTTATCCGCACTTTTTCCTTGTAAAATGTTACTGACTGTTTTACACCAAGGGCAGTTTATCCTGAATGGGATGTGCAGGCATTCAATTCACCTCTACTTTTTGCCAACTCTGCTTTTTTCCCCCTTGCTTTTGAAGTTATATATGGTTCTGAGAGAGGAAGCCATTTTCTATCTGGGGGAAAAAAAGAGCTGAAGGCTTTAAAGAGAAACCTTCCATCATAGGAAAGAACATTTGGTTGAAGAGATAATGCCTTTGTTTTTTAAAATGGAATCCTGCATCAGTGGCATTACATCCTTCTAAAATTGGCCCCCTCTTCCGGTCAGATGCTGAGAGTTTTACAGAGATGATTGGTATCAGTGTACTTTTCTAGGGTAAAATGGAGGATAGATATGATCAGTTCCATTTTTCAAATGGGAAAATTGAAGCTCAAAGAGGTTAAATCTCTTGTTTAAGACCACAATGGAAGGCTGCTGGAGCAAGCAATTTGCCCCAGCTGCTAGGTTAGTGGAGGGAGTGGGGGAAGAGAAAGCAAAGCCTCTTCTGAGCCAGGTGGCCCGACTCGCTCTTCCACCTCTACCCGCCAGCTGTCTCATGTACTTCTTCCTTAGTTTGTGAAACTGGTATTGTAGTGCTCAATTTGCAGATGAGTCTTGAGTTTCTGTGACATTAAGTAATTGGCTGAAAGTCACACTTAGTTATTGCAAAGCAGGTCTCAAACCTAAACCTTCAGAGTCCAGGCTTATTCGCCTCTCCAGACCTTCCAGCTGCCTTCATTAGTATCCACCACTCGCCTGCCCTGGCTTTTGCAAAGAATCTAAATATAATGGATTGCTGCTGCAGAATGCCAGGATATTTTAATTTATAGAAAAGAATAATGGGGTTCAGGTGAATGCCCCCTTCTGTATATTCTCTTTGGAATGAGGCTTAGCTTTATTGTCCTTTCACTTCCCGTTAGTTCTAGCTAAAGTGATTCCATAATGACATATAAACCCAAACATGAGTAATTGATGGCAGCCTCAGGAGCTTGAGCAGGATAAAACCAGACTGACTAGAATCTCCAGGGTGAAGAATTAACATTTATTGGTTTAGTGAAATGAATTTATGTCCCAATAAAGCCAGTTACGGACTAGACAGTGATTTAATGAGGTGCCTTTTGTAAAAAGAACAAATATGGGGAGAGAGATCCAAGATGGCCGTGTAGCAGCAGCTCAGGATTGTAGCTCCCAGTGAAAGCGCAGAGAGCGAGTGGATGCCGCAATTGCAGACGAATTTTTGATGCCCACAGACTGGGAGATTCCCGGAGAAGGAGCCACACGGGT
>CAUYQU010003285.1:0-84864 GCA_963574635.1 Cheracebus regulus | reverse complement strand
TTCTTCAAGAAGAACAACCCCAAGGCACAGTGTTGTCAGATTTACCAGGGTTAAAATGTAGGAAAAAATGCTAAAGGCAGTCAGAGAGAAAGGTCGGGTTACCCACAAAGGGAAGCCCATCAGACTCACAGCAGATCTCTCAGCAGAAACCCTACAAGCCAGAAGAGAGTGAGGGCCAATATTCAACATCCTTAAAAGAACTTTCAACCTAGAATTTATTTATTTATTTTATTGTTTTTTTTTAGTCTTGCTCTGTCGCCAGGCGCCAGGCTGGAGTGCAGTGGTGTGATCTTGGCTCACTGCAACCTCCGCCTCCCAGGTTCAAGCAATTCTGCCTCAGCCTGCCGAGTAGCTGGGACTACAAATGTGTGCCACCATGCCCAGCTAACTGTTATATTTTAGTAGAGACGAGGTTTCACTTTGTTGGCCAGGATGGTCTTGATCAACCTAGAATTTCATATCCAGCCGAACTAAGCTTCATAAGTGAAGGAGAAATAAAATCCTTTACAAACAAGGAATTGCTGAGAGATTTCGTCATCACCAGGCCTGCCTTACAAGAGCTCCCAAAAGAAGCACTAAACATAGAAAGGAATAACCGGTACCAGCCACTCCAAAAACACACCAAATGGTAAAAATCATTGACACAATAAAGAAACTGCATCAACTAATGGGCAAAACAACCAGCTAGCATCAAAATGGCAGAATCAAATTCGCACATAACAATATTAACCTTAAATGTAGATGGACTAAACGCTCAAAAGACACGGACTGGCAAATTGGATAAAAAGTCAAGACCCATCAGTGCACTGTATCCAGGAAATCCATCTCACATGCAAGGAAACACATAGGCTCAAAATAAAGGGATGGAGGAAGATTTACCAAGCAAATGGAGAGCAAAAAAAAAGGCAGGAGTTGCAATCCTAGTCTGATAAAATAGACTTTAAACCAACAAAGATCAAAGGAGACAAGGAAGGGCATTACATAATGGTAAAAGGATCAATGCAACAAGAAGAGCTAATGATCCTAAATATATATGCACCCAATACAGGAGCACCCAGATACATAAAGCAAGTTCTTAAAAACCTACGAAGAGACTTAGACTCCCACAGAATAATAGTGGGAGACTAACACTCCACTGTCAATATTAGATCAACGAGACAGAAAATTAACAAGGATATCCAGGACTTGAACTCAGATCTGGACTAAGCAAACCTAACAGACATATACAGAGCTCTCCACCCCAGATCCACAGAATATACATTCTTCTCAGCACCACATCACACCTACTTTAAAATTGACCACATATTTGGAAGTAAATCACTCCTCAGCAAATGCAAAAGAACGGAAATCATAATAGTCTCTCAGACCACAGTGCAATCGAATTAGAACTCAGGATGAAGAAACTAACTCAGAACTGCACAACTTCATGGAAACTGAACAACTGGCTCTTGAATGTTGAATGGATAAACAATGAGAGGAAGGCAGAAATAAAGATGTTCTTTGAAACCAACGAGAACAAAGACACAATGTACCAGAATCTCTGGGACACATTTAAAGCAGTATCTAGAGGGAGGTTTATAGCAATGAATGCCCACATGAGAAGCAAGGAAAGATCTAAAATCGACACCCTGTCGTCAAAATTGAAAGAGCTAGAGGAGCAAGATAAGAAAAACTCAAAAGCTAGCAGAAAACAAGAAATAACTAAGATCAGAGCAGAACTGAAGGAGATAGAGACACAAAAATTCCTTGAAAAAAATTAATCCAGGAGCTGGTTTTTTGAAAAGATCAACAAAATAGGCAGACTGCTAGCCAGATTAATAAAAAAGAAAAGAGAGAAAAATCAAATAGATGCAATAAAAAAACGATAAAGGGGATAGCACCACCAATTCCACAGAAATACAAACTACCATCAGAGATATTACTACAAACAACTCTTTGCACACAAACCAGTAAACCGGGAAGAAATTGATAAATCCCTGGACACTTGCACCCTCCCAAGCCTAAACCAGGAAGAAGTCAAAACTCTGAATAGACCAATAACAAGGGCTGAATTTGAGGCAGCAATTAATAGTCTACCAGTCAAAAAAAGCCCAGGTCCAGATGACTTCACAGCCAAATTCTACCGGACATACAAAGAGGAGTTGGTACCACTCCTTGTGAAACTATTCCAAACAATCCAAAAAGAGGGAATCCTTCCCAAGTCATTTTATGAGACTAACATCATCCTGATACCAAAACCGGCAGAGACTCAACAAAAAAGAAAACTTCAGGCCAATATCCATGAACATAGATGCCAAAATCTTCAATAAAATACTGGCAAGCCAATTGCAACAGCACATCAAAAAGCTTATCCATCACGATCAAGTAGGCTTCATCTCAGGGATGCAAGACTGGTTCAACATACACAAGTGTGTAACGTAATCCACCACATAAACAGAACCAAAGACAAAAACCACATGATTATTTCAATAGATGCAGAGAAGGCCTTCAACAAATTCAACAGCACTTTATGCTAAAAATTCTCAATAAACTAGGTGTCGATGGAATGTATCTAAAAATAATAAAAGCTATTTATGACAAATCCATAGCCAATATCATACTGAATGGGCAAAAACTGGAAGCATTCCCTTTGAAATCTGGCACTAGACAAGGATGTCCTCTCTCACCACTTCTATTTAATATAGTATTGGAAGTTCTAGCCAGAGAAATCAAGCAAGAAAAAGAAATGAAGGGTATTCAGTTAGGAAAGGAGGAAGTCAAATTGTCTCTATTTGCAGATGACATGATTGTATATTTAGACGACCCCATAGTCTCAGTCCAAAATCTCCTTAAATTGATAGGCAACTTCAGCAAAGTCTCAGGATACAAATCAATGTGCAGAAATCACAAGCATTCCTATACACTAATAACAGACTTAAAGAGAGCCAAATCAAGAACGAACTCCCATTCACAATTGCTACAAAGAGAATATAATACTTAGGAATACAACTAACAAAGGATGTAAAGGACCTCTTCAAGGAGAACTACAAACCACTGCTCAAGGAAATAAGAGAGGACACAAACACATGGAAAAACATTCCATGCTCATGGTTAGGAAGAATCAATATTCTAAAAATGGCCATAATTCCCAAAGTAATTTATAGATTCAATGCTATCCACTTCAAGTAACCTATGACCCTCTTCACAGAACTGGGAAAAACCACCTTAAACTTCATATGGAACCAACAGAGAGCCTGCATAGCCAAGACAATTCTAAGAAAAAAAGAATAAAGCTGGAGGCATCATGCTACCTGACTTCAAACTATACTACAAGGCTACAGTAATCAAAACAGCATGGTACTGGTACCAAAACAGAGATATAGACCAATGGAACAGATCAGAGGCCTCAGAGGCAACACCACACATATACAACAATTTGATCTTTGACAAACCGGACAAAAACAAGCAATGGGGAAAGGATTCCCTGTTTAATAAATGGTGTTGGGAAAACTGGCTAGCCATGTGCGGAAAACAGATACTGGACCACTTCCTGACACCTTACACTAAAATTAACTCCGGATGGATTAAAGACAAATATAAGACCTAACACCGTAATAACCCTAGAAGAAAACCTAGGCAAAACCATTCAGGACATAGGTGTAGGCAAGGACTTCATGACCAAAACACCAAAAGCATTGGCAACAAAAGCCAAAATAGACAAATGGGACCTGATCAAACGCCATAGCTTTTGCACAGCCAAAGAAACAGTCATTAGAGTGAATCGGCAACCAACAGAATGGGAAAAAAATTTTGCAATCTACCCATCTGACAAAGGGCTAATATCCAGAATCTACAAAGAACTAAAACAGATTTACGAGAAAAAAACAAGCCCATTCAAAAGTGGACCAAGGATATGAACAGACACTTTACAAAAGAAGACATACATGAGGCCAACAAACATATGAAAAAATGCTCATCATCACTGGTCATTAGAGAAATGCAAATCAAAACTACATTGAGATACCGTTTCACACCAGTTAGAATGACGATCATTAAAAAATTGGGAGACAACAGATGCTGGAGAGGATGTGGAGAAATGGAAACACTTTTACACTGTTGGTGGGAGTGTAAATTAGTTCAACCTTTGTGGAAGACAGTGTGGCAATTCCTCAAGGACCTAGAAATAGAAATTCCATTTGACCCAGCAATCCCATTACTATATCCAAAGGATTATTTATCATTCTGTTATAAAGACACATGCACACATATGTTCATTGTGGCACTGTTTACAATAGCAAAGACCTGGAACCAACCCAAATGCCCATCAAAGAGACTGGACAAGGAAAATATGGAACATATACACCATGGAATACTACACAGCCATGAAAAACGATGAGTTGGTGTCCTTTGTAGGGACATGGATGAATCTGGAAACCATCATTCTCAGCAAACTGACACAAGAACAGAAAATCAAATACCGCATGTTCTCACTCATAGGCGGCTGTTGAACAATGAGAACACATGGACACAGGGAGGGGAGCATCACACACTGAGGTCTGTTGGGGGGAATACGGGAGGGACACTGGGAATTAGGGAGATTGAGGAGGGATAATGGGGGAGAAATGCCAGATATAGGTGATGGGGGGACGGAGGCAGCAAACCACATTGACATGTATGTACCTATGCAGTAGTCCTGCATGTTTTGCACATGCACCCCAGAACCTAAAGTGCACTAAAATATGTTTTAAAAAGAGAATGAGTTCATGTCCTTTGCAGGGACATGGGTGAATCTGGAAACCATCATTCTCAGCAAACTGACACAAGAACAGAAAACCAAACACTGCATGTTCTCACTCATAAGTGGGTGTTGAACAATGAGAACACATGGACACAGGGAGAGGAACATCACACACTGGGGTCTGTTGGGGGTGGGGGGCTAGGGGAGCGATAGCAGGGAGGACGGAGGTTGGGGAGGGATAACAGGAGAAATACCTAATGTCGGTGACGGGGGGATGGAGGCAGCAAACCACTATGGCATGTGTATGCCTATGTAACAATCCTGCAGGATCTGCACATGTACCCCAGAACTTAAAGTATAATTTTAAAAAATGCTGGGTGCAGTGCCCTGACAGTTGTCCATAATGGGTGATAATTGTCACTACAATCCTCACTTTACAGATGGGAAAATGAGATATAGAGAACTGAAGGAATTTGCCTGAGTTCCCAGTAAGAGTCAGGGCTGTGCCTTGAACCCATGTCCACCCAAAACAAAAGAATCTGAACCATCATCTAAGAATTCCCTGGTTTATGTGGGTCTTTTATTTCTGTTTTTCAAATGAAGAAAATATTCATCACACTCTTCCTCATTGGAGGGGAACTGAATATGGGACCTATGCTTATTCTGTTCCCTACACCCCATTAGCCTGAACAGTTAGTGACTCGCCTGGTGGTCATTTCAGAGCTGTGTGCACCAGTCCTGGTAAGAAAAGCCATGGGCATGCCACTTTAAATAATAGTCTGCCAAACCCCACTTGCCAAAGCAGCGTTGGCTTTAACCTCTTTGCTTTTCTCCATCCTGTTTTGCAGTCAGTTTTTTGAAGAAAAAGATGCGCTCCTTTACCTCGGTAAAACTGTTCCCATTAAGCTGTAGGGCGCCATGGTAGCAGGATGGAAAAAGTGGGGAGGTTTATCCAGTCGTGCCATCAGTGGACAAAGTGACTTTGGGAAGGTAGTGGTTTCTTCCACTCCATGAGTGAGTGAGGCTGAGGCTTCAAGTCCAAAGTGTGTGTTCTGTACTAGTTTTGCGTGTCCAGGTGTTGACCCCTGACGGTTGCAGAGAACATAATTCACTAAGTTCTCCTCCCCAGAGGAGAACACCCTACCCTCTCAGGGTAATGGGCATCGGCTTTCTAATGACCCCATGTCTGCACGTCTCTATGTCCTGTGGACTCTGCCTGAGACACTCCTTTCCCTCCGCCTTCCACCCCTTTCCTCATCCAGTCCTGCCCATCTTCCCACACCCAACCCGACCCTCAGCCTGAGCCTGTCCTCTGGTCCCTGCTACAGCCCCTGGCCCTTCTTGCAACACATCTCACCCTGTTGACACCATCTCTTCACATGTCTGGGAGCCACTGGAATACAAGGGTTGTGACAGTCACCACCACACCCAAATGCAGAAGAACCTCAGTCAGTGTGGATCTCAGAGTGCTCGCTTGTGCGTTATCTGTGGTCTGCTGGCATGTTTGGGGCAGGGGCAACCAGCAGAGTACAGAGGGTGGGGAAATTTTCTGGGTTTTTTTTGTTGTTTCTTTTAATGATGTTTGCACCAAGGGGCGTGGGACCTGGGACCCTTCTAAATGTTGGTGTGTGGCGGTCCCTGCTGCAGGGCAGTGTGGCGGGGTGTTGGGGGGAGCGGGGGTCTTCTGGCTAGTCTGACGCAGTAAACTGGGACATGTAAAATCAGAGGGCCCAGTGGAGAAATGTCCAGAAAAGCCTGTGCTTTTCCTAAACATTTGGTTTGAATGGACACTATGAATCTTGTAGCTGACCTTTTTATGTTTTGACTACTAGGTAACTCAGTTCATCTATTCACTTAAATATTTATTAACCACCTTCTACATGCAGGCATTCTTCTGGAACAATGAGTAACAACGTTCCTGCCCTCGTTATAGACATTTATGTCCTAATGGGGAGGATCGACCACAGCCAAGTCCATCCATAATCATCGATATGGTTTGGCTCTGTCTCCACTCAAATCTCATCTAGAATTTTAATCCCCATAAATCCCTACATGTCGAGGGAGGGACCAAGTGGGAAGTGACTGGATCACAGCGGTGTTTTCCCCTATGGTGTTCTCGCGATAGTGAGTTCTGACGAGATCTGATGGCTTTATAAGGCAGTTTTCCCTGCTCTTGCTCACTCCTCTTTCTCCTGCTGTCATGTGGAGAAGGTACTTGCTTCTTCTTCAACTTCTGCCTTGATTCTGTTTCCTGAGGCCTTCCCAGCCATGTGGAACTGTGAGTCAATGAAACCTCTTTCCTTTATACGCAGTCTTGGGTATTTCTTTATAGCAGTGTGAAAACAGACTGATACAGTTATCCTATGGGAATAAAACCCAGTGTTTTTATTAGTAATACTCTCCCATTTTCCCCTTGCCCCATTCGCTAACTGTCCATGCTCTCCTGTTACAGCATCTGTGCTGGAAAGGTGGTTGTGCAGTTGCCATCACATTCCTCTTGGGAGTGAGGTGTGCTATGACCAAACACACGGAGATTCATTGGTTCAGTTTATTTATGAGGCAGCGACTAAGTACTGCGCATGAAGTGGACCTAGGTGAGCCAGGTGGTTCGTAAGGACGAGGCAGAAAGCACTCTATGATCACAGCTTTGAACTCTGTACCTCCCTGTACTGCCAGATCCCAGCGGGCTGACCTGTTAGAGGGCAACAGCCCCAGCTCACGCGCTGTTCTGTGAAGACACGCGAGATGACAGCCCGCCAGCCCTTATGCAGCAGGGGGCATTGCACTTAGATTTCTCTCATTGAGAGCCCAGGCTCAAGTGTGGGCAGACAGTGGGACGTAAGTGGCTTTTATGGGAAAATGTGTTTGAACTTTAAGTCGTTTTAAGAGCCGTAAGGCCCACTTTGGGTTTTGTTTGGCAGTTAGTTTAAAAAAAACAAAAAACAAAAAAAAAACCTTCTATTTACCTTTTTGGAATAAAGAGCTGAATCAGTCCTCCCAACAAGCCAGAATTCCAACTTGAGGTTATGTTTATAAATAGAAAATCTAGGTTTTCCAGAACTGAAGCTCACTAAAGCCAATTTTGTTGACAAAGCAGAGGCACCGGCAACTCGTGGTCTGAGCATTTCCAGGCATCTGGAACTTCTGCGTCCCAGACACAGCCCCAGGACACTCTGACTTAACCCTCCTGTACCAGGACACTGAAAGGAGTGTCAGCTGGTGCCTGGGACCCTGCACCTGGGGTAGCCCTGGAGATGCCACTCCCCAGCCGAGTTATTTGCCTCTCGTGGCCTCCATCTCCTTCCTCATCTATAAAATGGGGTTGGCCCCTAAGATCCACTAACAGAGGATAATACTCAAAGCCACAAAAATTCAATTTGTGAGGGCAGAATTAAGGAAGATTTGGGCCAGGCATTGTGGCTCATACCTGTCATCCCAGCACTTTGTGAGGCCAAGGTGGGAGGGAGGATTGCTTGAGCTCAGGAGTTTGACACCAGCCTGGCCAACATGGCAAAACCCATCTCTACAAAAATTAGCTAAGTATGGTGGTGAGTGCCTGTAGTCCCAGCTATTCAGGAGGCCGAGGTGGAAGGATCACTTGAGCCCAGGAGGCAGAGCTTGCCGTGAGCCGAGATCGCTCCACTGCACTCCAACCTGGGTGACGGAGCCAGTCACTGTCTCAAAAAAAAAAGTAAGGGAGATTTGAATAATGTCTGGTCAAGACGAAGTTCCTATAAGCTGGGGTTATGATCTTGCCGCTGTTTTGCTGAACGTATTTCTTCATTCATTCACAAATAGCAATTCAGCATCCTCGATGATCAGGCACTGCAGAGTCAGTGGGATTTAGGGCAATAGACATGTCTGTCATGTGCATAGAAGCTTACATTCCAGGGATGGGGGGAGTGGAATAGGAAGACAGATCTTAAGGAAACCTAGTTTTGGACAATATTTGCCTTAAAGACAATAATATAGGGTGATATGATTGACAGGCATGGCCAAGTATAAATAATAATGATAAATAACATTGAGTGCTCGGTATTCTAAATACTTTTTTCTGTTTCATATAAGAGTAGGTACTACTATTACTCCCATTCTTCAAATGAGTAAAGACATGTAAGGATGTTAATGATATCCCTGAACATGAATCATGGAGCTCATATTCAGGGCTCAAATTATGATGGGGATCATTGTGTATAACCATATAATTTTAATTCAATGTCCCTTCTAGTAAGGACTGACCAGGGCACACAGAAGGTCAGAAGGTGAAGGGAACATTCACAGTCGGGGTGATACTTGAGCAGGGTTTTGAGGGTTGAGTAGTTCTCACAGTGTCTCACCATAGTAGTTGTTGGTTCATGCTGGCATGGAAATTTGTGGTCTCTTCAGTAGACCAAATTATTCTTTAAATGATGCTCCTAAAATGCTGATCACGTAATTTGCCTATATCATAAAGACCTGAATACTTTTGAGGAATTATTTAAGGTATGTGATCACTATAATCTTCAAAATTTACTCACACAAATTAACCCAAGGTTACAATCTCAATGTGCATAATGACATCCTGCAAACATTCTGAGGACAGGCTCTATGTGGGTTGTAGTTTTCAACATGTACTCTCTTTAGCAAATCTTTTTCCCTCTTGGAATCTCAGGCTCCTTAAACCTCACATGGGGATCAACCAGACCAGTGAATGCCAACAAAATCAGAGACTCTGGGGTGAAACCCGGGCATCTGCCTTTTAAAAAATGCTTTCCAGATGATCATCACGTGTAGTCAAAGTGGGGAACCACTAAGGAGAAACAGGGTCCCCAACAGTGGGCTGCAGAATGCCAAGCGGTCCAGAAGGGAGTCGCTGTGGGGACCGGGTCTTCCTCTCTTCTCCCTAATTCAGCCAGAGCTGTTTCTTCTCGTTGTATCTGTTCTGTTGATTGAGCTTCTTGTAGCATTGTATGGGCAGAATGTGTTCTACCACCAAAAGCTCGTATCTGAAACCACTAGGACCAGAAGCCTGTCAGGATGGCCCAATTCCACACCCGTGGTTCTGGGTGGGTTTTGCCCCCTGTGATCTGGATCTTGGTACCATTTCTGCACTCAGTAAAGCAGCGGCTGCCTTCTATCCAGCCCTGCCTACCCTTCCTTGATAGGTGAGTTAATCCTCTAATGTGGTGGTGGCTGCCCTACAGTGAGGTATTTGATTACCTCGTTATGAATTACGGTGGAGTGCCCTGGTGAAGGGTTGAAGGTATTTGAGATCCTTTGGGATTGAATGTGAGATACTACTAAAATGAGACTCCATTTTATAGGTGATAAATCTTGATATTGTAAGTTTAATACAGTTTGATGGTTGTAAATCCAGTGAATCTACTGCAGGAATTTGCTGTGTGTTGCATTTATGAAATATTTAGTCAGGTGTTTTTAAAGGTATGGCTTTTCTCATAACGTACTAATGTTTATGGGCTTAACAAAAAAGTTTCATACTGGTGCCAGGTATGCTGCTGTTCAAGTCCCTTGGAAAAGAAAACTATTGTAGTTTCTTTTTGTGTGTGTTATAAGAAAGCTCTTTGATAATACTGAGAGTCATAGCCAAATCAAGAAGTAGATTTTTATATATATGAGAATGTATTTTAGGATAAGAAAACAGTAGGGTAGAAGCAAATGTAAAGGAAGCTTATATTGGATGTGTAGACTGTAAATATCAAAAAGGAGTTCACAAAGGGGGTTGAATAGTCACTGTGTGGGTGTTAAAGCAAGTCTACTTGGTTGGTGGGCACAGGTGTATTTGTTTTCTCTTGTTACATAACAAATTACCACAAATTTAAAGGCTCAAAACACATTATGGCATACTGTCTGTGTGTCATGAGTCTGGGCACAGCTGAGCTGGAGTTTTCCGCTCAGGATCTCACAAGGTTGCAACCAACGTATTGTTGGAGCTGAGGTCTCCTCTGGGCTCCAGATCCTTCCAAGCTCATATGGTTCTTGGTGGAAACCATTTCCTTGTAGACACAGAACTCCTGGAATCTGGCTACTTCAAGACCAGCAGGAGAGCTGCTCTCTCACTTTAAATCTCCCTTTTCAGGGAAGGCCTGGATTCTGTTTTAAAAGACTCACCTGATTAGGTCAGGCCCACTTAGGCTAATTTCCATTTTGATTAACTCGGACTCAGCTGATTAGGGACCTTAATTATATCTGCAAAACTCTACCACCTTTGCCTCATAAGGTAACCTTACAATCTCACGGACAGCTCATCATATTCCCAAGTCCTGCCTGCACACTTTTACATGCAATGGCTGCCTATCAGGGAGCAGGAATCTTGGGCCAGTTTAGATTCTGCCTGCCATGCCATGAATGTGACCTCAAACTCTTTGAGCTTTATTTTTTTTATGGCTGTCCAATGGGCATGGTAATTCTTACCTGTCTTGGAGGGATGTCATCAGCTGCAATGAGATGACATATTAGAAATCTGGAAGTAAGCTGAGAAGCCCCTGGTGCAGGCAGGAAGTACCTGGATAAAAGAATAAGATGTAGGCTTGTAGCTAAAACTATACTTCCGCTTCAGCCCAAAGATACCACTGCATACACTGGATGGATAGAAAAAGGAAGGCACCATGGACAAATAACCAGTTTTCCTTCCTTTGATCAAAGAGTAGAATGAGTGGGCACTGAACCTGCTTCTGGTTCACTCGTCATGGCAGTTGCCTTTCCAAATTCCCATGTTCTCAACAATGGCAGAGATATCATTTTTGAATTAGAAATGGAAGCATTGCTCATTCATCGACTCCTTAGTTTCATCCCAACCATTTCTCAACATCAGAAAGATGATCATACTTTGATAATACTGAGGGTCACAGCCAAATCAAGAGGTAGGTTTTTGTATATGTAAGAATATATTTTAGGATAAGAAACTAGTAGGATAGAGGCAAATTTAAAGTGAGCTTATATAGGATATGTAGACTATAAATATCAAGAAAGGAGTTCACACAGGGGGCCAACAATCCCATGCCTTGCCATGCAAGTGCCCGTCAGTGGAACCACGCTTTCCCCTGCTTCCTACCTAGCCTGTGTTTCCCTGTACCTGCCTCCTCCAAAATATTCCACACTGATCACTTTCCATTTTGCAATTAATGTAGAACCCAATTGGAGACAGGTAGGGAAAGACAATTTTTTAAACAGATGGTGTGGGTTGCTGGGAGGTGATTGGTCAAATAATATTTGGAGGACAGATAACTGCTTTTGCCATTGTAACCCAAGGTGTGCGCTGCACAGCCGTAATTACAAATGCAGGGAAATGGAGGAAAAATCCATCTTATTTAAAAGTGCTTTAGTGTCAGCAAACACGTTGAGATGCCATTAAGAAAGTTTTTGTTAAGGACACGTTCGACTTGAGGTTTTTAATTTGTTTGAAGTATTTTGCTAAAACAGAATTATATTGGAGTTTACATAAAAGTAGAGAATGACATGAAAAGTTTTAACTTAAGCAGCAAAATAAAAAGGCTAATCTTATTTAAAAGTAATATGTATGTCTTGATTGAGTGCCCAGATATGTTCAACTGGGACTTTTTAGTGGAGTCGGGTCTAAGCTGTTATACTGAGTTATACCGGGAAGGTTTTCCTGAGCTTATGTGGCCAGACCTGAAATACTCTTGTGGCTGCATTTAATAAAGAAACGAAAGTCTTGAGTAAGGGGATATGATTTTTTATGACAGAAGGAATGCAAATAACTTTTAGTCTCATTGCCTTGACCGGGTTTGGTTTGATTTGATGGAGTTTAATAATGACTTATAACCTGTGCTGACAATATGCAGGCCCGCACAACGTCATTTAACTCATTTATTCTGCTTGCTGTAAAAACAAAGAGATGGCAAATAAATATATGGAACGTTCATTGTTTGTCAGAGGGCCGAAGCCAAGAGTTTTCAGTGACCTTTTAAAATATGGTCCCAGGCTAGTACTAAAATGTCTGTCACTCAACACACACACTTGCATGCTCTGGCCTTTTAACCCATGCATCTTGTGTTTTTCTCTTTCAAATGGGTGTATGAATTTCCAATCAGCTGCAGCGATTTAGGCTTTTGCATTGGAGGATTACTGTAAATTGCAGCCTGACAATTACAATACGCAGGGCACTGGCGAGTTATTAATGGGCTCGCCTACTGATGGCTTTTCGGCGCAACCTCAGACCCGCTGAGCCGCAGTCTAATTGGATCCAGGGGTGGAGGCCCCTGCAGATGAGGATGGGGAACGGGGGCTCCCCGGGACCCCGCCTCCAGCAGAGGAAGATATCAATTGATTATGGATGGCTCCTGTCCCCCATGTCGGATCTCTAATTCGCCTCCTCCTTAATGACTTGTATTGGCTTAAGGGGCTCCGCATTATTTGACAGCGTCAAGCTCTGCTGACAAAGACCAGCAGGTGACTTTAATTGAGGACTTCTATTGCGAGAGATTTTATGCAAGACAGAGCAACAGTTCAACAGACACAAAAGAGGCCTGTAAAAAAAAAAAAAAAATTCCACGGCAGTGCTGGGAGCAGACCTGGAGTGAGCTACTTTACTTTCGTTTAGTTTACAATTTTTTTTTACCCCTTCAGTGGTGGCATCAGGATGGAGACCCCCTCTCCAACCCCCTACCCCTGGAAATTCTGCAGCCGTCTCTCCTCTCTTGGGTTTCAATATTTATCTTTAGGGATGAATTATGTCCAGGCATAAATTATGTTTGACACATCTTGATGCTGGGGGAAGAAATTAAATTTTTCACTGCTCTGAAAAACATTCCGCAGAACATATCATGCTCAGAGTGCATCCTGAAAAAACCAAGCATGCTGTTTAGTTTTACAAAATTAAACGGACGGCCTGTCTTAAGCGTCGGAAGGGTTGAAGGATAATGATCAGTGAGTGAATGAAAAGAAAAAAAATAAGGGCTGATAGAATCGCAGACTTGGAGCCCCCAGAAGAAGAAGGGCTGAGCTGGGTCCAGTGAGAAAGTCCCCCACTGTGAGGGGAGGTCAGAAAACCCTGCAGTGGGGCCATTGTCGTTTGGGGGGTGGCTGAGTCAGCTGAGGCGTGTGCCGTCCAGGAGGCTGGGCAGCCACAGTGTGTCTCGGGTCAGGCGGGGTTGTAGCCACCTCCTTAGTGACTATACGGGCAGTCCACCTCGACCTAAGGCCTGGGACTCTATGTCCTCTTTCACCTCAACCCCACGCTTTTATCTCACCCAACTTCTTACCATTTCCCAAATATGCCAAGTATTTTCGTGTGAGCAATCTTTGCTCATGCTACTTTCTCTTCCTGAATTTCCCTTCTCTCTCCCTCCTTTGTCTTCCAAACTCCTATTCCCCCGTCAAGACACAGTTTGGTCACCTCCTCCAGGAAGCTTTCCAGTCTTTCCCTCCTGCTACCCCAGACATTATGACCACAGCCCACAGTCTCATCCACTGAGCTGTGCTGCCTGCCCCAAAGGGATAAGGAAGCACTCGAATATCCAGAATGACCAACCAGAACACAGTTTGCACCCCATGGAAGGTACTAAAGGTGTCCCAAAGTTTGAAAGGAGGGAGTGATGGTTCCTGGAGGAGGCAGTGGGGGTAGAATCAGGAGGGCGCCTTGGAAGGCAGGTGGTTCTCTCAGGCTGGGCAGGACTTCAGGGCCTTGGTGGGGGCAGGGTGCGCTCGAGGCAGAGTTCAGACTCAGGAAGTTGACTGGGTGCCAGTGCCAGATGGTTTAAGGGCTGGGAATGTTGCCAAGAAGGACTGCCGATTTGAACTAATGATGCAATTGGGAACCCCGGGGTCTGATCAACTCAATAGCCTAGCTTAGTCTGTATGTTATGAACAGGTTGGCAGATGTCCCCCAAATGAGCTAATCCATTCATTGTCACAGCTTCAAACTCTCTGCCTCTGGTCTGCAGAAATGCCTTCTCCTCCACCTAGCTAAACCTGTCCAGCTCACCAGACAGTGTGCCTCCTCTGGGAAGCCTTCCTGGATTCCTCACATTGGTAGACCTGGTCATTCCTCAGTGCATTGTCACATGTTATCAGTCTTATTCTTTACATCCCTGATGCCCCATGCTAAGCCACTTGGGGGCAGATTCTGTGTCTCTGGGTTCTCTATTGCCCAATGTGACCACAGTCAGCTTTGGAATGAGTAAGAAAGCAAAATGGAGGTGCTGGTTCCAAAGAACTCTCTTTGTCTCCAATTTTGGGAAGTTAGGTTGCTTTGATTTGTTTTTTTTTTTTTTTAAAAATTACAACTTGGCATTGTATACAGATATCAAAATATCGCAGGTACCCTCAGAATATATACAACTATTATATGTGAGTAAAAATTTAAAAGTTGGAACAGTGTCATGACTGTCTGGATGTTATGGAAGGTGCCTGGCATGCTAGGGCAGATGGTCATTGACTTTGGGGGGCCTTCAGTGCTCTGGGCCCTGAGTAGGGGTTGGTGGCTTCTGCCACAGAGGGGACCCAATTCAGCTGAGGATGTGGTGTGCCCGGGCACACAGAGAGTGACGCAATGGGAGAAACTGCAGCCAGGGTGGAGGGGAGGGCTTTCCCAAGGGTTTGGTCAAAGCAGAAGAGATGTGGGGCTAACGTAAGAGAAGCCAGGGAAGCTCCCCGGGTCTGAATCGAATGGCTGGGGATGGGAAAGTGGGTTGGATGGAGAGGGGGCTCCTGGGTCACTACTTAGAGGAAGGAAAAGGCAAGGACTCTGTTCTGTCCCCCATGGGGCTGGGACCATCTGAACTCCTGCTGTGCAAGGACCATTCTCAAGGCATCTCCATCTCCCTCTGCGTCTAGTCCAGAGCCTGAAACAGGAGATGTTCCTCACGTGATTTATGGAATGAATATACGAATGAGCACGGAACATGTCGCATGGATTCTGAAGCCACATCTCCAGTCTGGCCTTTAAGCCTGGTCTTCCCAGGGCCTGTCCAGCTCTTCTCTGAGCCCAGAGCCTGCGAGGGGCTCCCACTGTTTCCGCCACTTTTCCTGCTTGGCTGGCGGTCTTGCTTTTCTCCATCTCTAAAAACCTCAGGCCACCTTCCCCACCTCTCTTAGTCATGGCTCTCACCATGTTCCTCACCGCCATGGCCTGGGTTCTGCCCCGCCTCTGATGACGTGGACCCCTGTCATAGCTCCCCCTCACCGCCACAGCCGGGGTTCTGCCCTGCCTCTGACGACATGGACCCCTGTCATAGCTCCCCAGAGGTCACCGTGTCCTCAGCTCTCCTCTCCTCCCAACCCTGTCCCATGCAGCTGCCAGAAATTTTGCAAAAAAACATGATGCAGATAGTGCCAAGTCCCCCATCATTTGATGACATCTGCTCCCCTTCCCCCGTGCCCCGTGCCCTCTGACAGCCTCTTTGCCCAGCTCTTCAGCTGGTCCCCACAGCTATCCCCTGTTCCATCCTTCCTCCTTCAACCATCTCTTCCCCAGGCCCCAC
The DNA here is from genome assembly GCA_963574635.1 of Cheracebus regulus. Taxonomy (NCBI): domain Eukaryota; kingdom Metazoa; phylum Chordata; class Mammalia; order Primates; family Pitheciidae; genus Cheracebus; species Cheracebus regulus. The sequence continues at coordinate 68,706 of CAUYQU010003285.1, read as the reverse complement.
CCACACTCCACGTGGGCCACATAGCACTGGGCACCTCCATTTGCTGTAGGATGTGGGCAAGCCACTTACCCAGGGACTCTTAGTTCTTGTGCTGCTGTGATGAGTGTGCTGGTTGGAGTGAGTGTTCTGAGCTCTGTGTAACAGATATATGCAGAACGTTGCAGTCAGGCGGGGCTGGCTGGAGTCCCCACAGTACCACTGAGCCCCTGTGTGACCTTGTGAACCACATGTCCAGGCATCAGTGTCCTTCTCACCTGTAAGGTTGCCACAGCCACAGCAGCACTGGTCTGAGCTCTGAGCAGTGAGCCTGGCACGCAGGGCAGGTGAAACAGACGTATCTGTCATTCTCTCACATTCTGGGTCTCACAGGTGATTATTCACTTGCCAGCTGTCCCCCAACCCCTAAGTGAGAGGAAGGGGTGCTGCTCTTGGCTGTGCCCTCATTTATTTTAGTGCTTCCCTGGATTCATTTTCTCCAAATGTCTTAGCCTTCGGGAGCCATGAACACCAACCAGAGCTGCCCAGAACCGCCAGGCTGGACTGGGAGATCATTTCTTGGCAGAGGCATGGCCAGGTCAGTTATTCCATGACTGAGCAGGTCTCTGGATGTCATCCTGGCTTTGGCCTGTTCTCAGGAAGGCTTCATTAGGGGAAGGCAGTCTGGCCAGGTTGTCAGATTCACTCTGCCGGGCATAACCCAGGCCTCGGCTGAGTCACCGCCCTAGACTCACAGGGGCAATTGGGTGTCTTGAAGTCATCTGTGTCCCTTTGCTCATCACCCTGGGGAGGGAATGGGAGAGAAGGGGAGGAGAGGGAAGCCAGCCTTCTTTCCTTCTGGGAAGCTCATGGAGGAGGGATTCTGAACTTCAAGCTCCTTTCAAAGACACAGCTGTGATGGATGGACATTTTCTGGCCAAACCCAGCAGAAGTTGATCCTGCATTTCCAAGTGTCAGGCTGCAAAGAGTCAGGCTGGGAGGATGGAGAGTGGGGAAGAGGATGTGGTGGGGAAACTGGGCAGGGGGAGGAGAGGCTGGGGACTTAGTGGGGCAGAAGCTCACCCAGGAGGGTATGTGCCTGGAGGGCGTCACTGTCAGTGTGTCTGTCCCTACTGATGTCAGGCACAGGTGCCTCCCCTGTGTGAGCCAGGCCAGCCCCACCCAACAAGGCTCCAGTGAGAGGCGCCCAAGGAAAGAAATGACCTGGCAAGAGAGCTGGCAGTTGAAGCCCCAGTCTCTCAGAGGAGTGTGGAGATGCAACCCAACCCCGGGGTGAGCATGTTTTGGGGGCTGGGAACTGTGATGAGTGTTTCCTCTGCTCTCCTTAGGGGATGCCTGACTTGGGGCCTCCACCCTCCTCCTCATGCTGCTGGAATTGGGAATGTCAGAGCTGTACGAGGCTTTCAGATCCTCTAGCATCAACCTTCCACTCTCCTCCAGACCATTCTCTAAATGGGAGACCGAGGGAAGTGAGCAGAGAGGGCGAGCGGCTCAGCTCACGTGCCCCACCACCTATGGTGGAGACAGGGAGCTGCTTGCCTGGAGGTTTCATACTTCATTCCACACGCCACTCTCTTCCTGTCTGCTGTTTTCCCCTCCTCTCCCCTGCTTTACATTCTTCTCCTCTGGAATCCTTTTGTGTCAGTAATCCCCTAAGCAAAAGGAAGAAGTGAGGACAGAGGGGATTTTCAAAAGCCGGGGGTATGCAGGAGAACTAAGTGGGGAGCAGGTGAAGTGCAGGGAAGACCTCGGTGGTAGAGCTGCCTCTTGTGTGCAGAGGGGAGAAGGAAGAAGAGGTGGTATGAGAGTGGGGAGCTGCAGTAGGTGCGGGAGCTGAGACGGGGAGGACCCTAAGGAAGGAGTCTGGAGACCCAAGAGCTTGTGGTGGCTGTGACACTCTAAATTTGGGGGGGAATAATATTGGATATAAAAAAATAAATAATGATAATAATGAGGTAATAATGATGATGGGGTGATGATGATGGTGGTGATGGTGATTGTGATGATGGTGATCGTGATCATAACGGTGGTTGGTTGTCATGATGGTGATTGTGATGGTGATGATGGTGGTGGTGATGGTGATTGTGATGATGGTGATCGTGATCATAATGGTGGTTGGTTGTCATGATGGTGATTGTGATGGTGATGATGGCGGTGGTGATGGTGATTGTGATGGTGATGATAGGGTGGTGGTGATGATGTTAGTGACAGTGATAATGGTGATTGTGATGGTGGTGGTGATGGTGGTGGTGGTGGTATTGGTGATGGTGATGATGATGATGGTGGTAATGGTGATTGTGACGGTGATGGTGGTGTGGTGATGATAGGGTGGTGGTGGTGGTGGTATTGGTGATGGTGATGATGGTGGTGGTAGTAATGGTGATTGTGATGGTGATGGTGGTGGTGGTAATGGTGATTGTGGTGGTGATGGTGATGATTGGGTGGTGGTAAAATGGTGAGTATGATGGTGGTGATGGTAATGATGGTATGATGATGATGGTGATGATAATGGTGTTGATAATGATGGTGGTGATGAGAATGGTGGTGATGATAATGATCAGGTTAACTAACTATAATGTTGGATAGGTTCTTTATCTTCATGGACCTTAGTTTCTGCATTTATAAGATGAAGAGGTAGAGCTTTAGCGTCTTTCTCCTTCTGAGATTCTGTGATTCTAAGAAAGGATCAAAAGGATGTAGAAAAAATCTTTTAGAAAAAGAAAAAAGGTTGAAGGAAAACAGGCAAGTTGGGATCAAACAGAAGCAGAGGGGAAAAGTTTGTCCAGTCCCAAGACAAAACAGCCCTGTCCTAAAGTCTCTCTCTTATCCCTGGGCTGGGAAGCCTACCCCTCCATTGCTGGGAAATGAGAGGAAGAGGTATTTGAAATGGGTTAACAGCAAGGGCCATGCCTGTGCTGACAGCACCTGATTTCCCAGCCCATCGAATCCTCACCTGCTAATTACATCTACCAGGCCTACCTCCATGGGGAATTTAGCCCCACAAAATCACCTCCCCACCTCCTAAAGGGTCTGGAGCAAATCATTAAAATATCAGGTTTCCAGCCCCTGGGGGATGAGTAGGTGCTAAAAAGAGGCCAAGCTGGATTTGTCAAAAACCAATCAGTTCTCACACGCAAATATCCCACTTGGTCCAAGCAGCTAACCTGGTGTTTAGGAGTGTGAGAGGTGGTGGGAGGGGGTGCAGAGCTGGGCTCTGGGAAAGCGCTTAACCCCAGAGCACCAATTAGTTGCCCTATTTGGCCCCCAGGGCCAGACAGAGCCGCAGGGAGCCCAGGAAGGGCCCAAATGTTATGCAGGATTAAGACCAGAGAAATTACTCTGTGAAGCACCTACAGGCTCAGCTCTCCGCCCAGCCCTGCAGTTGCTGCGGACTCGGGTTTTCAGTTTGTGGCGTGGAATCAGTGTTGCTTGCCTCGTATAATGGTCAAAAGGGCCTGTGGTTATAGCAGACCTTGGAAGCTGCGAAGCACTAAGAAAATGCAGTTCATACAGGTATTCCTTCAACCAAGAAAGTTTTGAAAAAATTATTTTTGTTTTATTGATTTGTTTTTGAGACAGAGTCTAGCTTTGTTACCCAAGCTGAAGTGCAGTGCTGTGATCAAGCTTACTGCCACCTTTCCCTCCCGAGATCTAGTGATCCTCCGACCTCAGCCTGCCGAGTAGCTGGGGCCACGGACACATACGCACCAACATGACTGGCTGTGTGTGTGTGTGTGTGTGTGTGTGTGTGTGTGTGTGTGTGTGTGTATTTTTGGTAGAGATGGGGTTTCGCCTTGTGGCTGGTCTTGAACTTCTAGAGTTCAAGCAATTCACCTGCCTCAGCCTCCCAAAGTGGTGGAATTATAGGCGTGAGCCACCACACCTGGCCAAGTAAGTGTTTTTAGAGCAACCACTGTGTGCTGGCCCCAGGGAGCTCCAGGAGCCTAATGCTCTGCTCTTGGTGGCCACCTCCTCCTTCCTTTGGGTTCTCCCTGGGCCTCTGGACCCCAGCATAGTCTCCCACACAGAGACATTCTCAGCCTGGCCCTGGATGCGGAAGCTCCCCAGCATCTGTCCTGGGAATCCCTCTCCTCCCCTCTGCCCCCCTTCTTCTCTCTGGGTGACATCTTCTACTCCTATGGCCTTAATTACTCCAGTGGATCCTCACATCCAAGTTTCTAGGACAGATAAAGTTTTCTTATTTCCAGACCTTTATATCTGTCCTGGACCTCTCCCCATGGAGGCCTCCAACATCAATTCATTGAGAACTGATCGTCTTGCAGCCCCTCCAGAGCCACGCGTCCTATTCCTCCTGCTTCCTGGAGTAAAGGGCCCCACCATCTTCCCAGCTGCTCAAATTGGAGGCTGGGAGTCAGGCCTGTCACCTTCCGCATCACTTCCTTACTCACCACCCAAGGATCCCCAGGCCTGGCCAATTCCTCCTCTATCACAGGCCTTGGTCTGGCCCTCCTCCTCCTCAGCCCAGCACAGCTGCCTCTCTCCCTGGATTGTGAAGCTGTGTCCTGCTGCTCTCCTGCCCCTGCTCAATCTGTTTGGATCCCTTCCCTGTGCAGGGAGGACCCCATAGGGGTCTTTCTAAGACATAAGTCAGCTCTCACCATTCCTCTCTCCCAGGAGCCTTCTGATTTCACTGGGCTATTTCCCTGAACAGGATTCTGGGGGAGCCACGCAACACCCTGGGTTCCATGGGATCTTTGCTCCTGAAGGGCCATTGTCTGGTGGTTTTCACATCCTCACCAGCATGAGCAAGTTACGGAACATCCTAGGCCTCGGTTTTCTCAGCTGTGAAATGGGGATAAAACATGCCTACTGCGCAAGATGGACGGGGGTTCAAATGAGATAAGATACATCCAGTTTTTCTGCACTGAGTCATGGCTGTCTCAGGTGTGTTTGTGTCCAGCAAGTGTGCCAGGAAGTATAGGAGATGCCAGGCAAGCATAGACATTTTCTATAGTATCAGCTTTTCTCCATCCGTGGTGGGGAGGGGGAGACCGATACACTTTTACATTATACCAAGCATGGGCATATGATGGAAGCAAATGCAAATTTTGCATCTATGTAAATGACAAACGTGCGTCTAGCAGGTGTTCTTGGTGCCCTGTCCAGATCTCCTCACCCTGAGCACTTCGGTCCTCACCACCCAGCCTCCAAACTCGGCAGCATCCTTTCTGTGTTTGAGGGCTTTCTCTGGCTGCAGAAGCCCATTCTGCTCACCTCCGTGCTGGCCAGGAAGGCCAGGAGATGAACAACCTCTGGCAGCAGCCTTCAGCCACTGAGCGTCGCGAGTGGGTGTATCAATACTGCAGATCCCTTGCTTATAGGCTAGGGTGCATGGAGAACTCTGACTTGTGAGTGCTTCATAGGCTGGAGCTCCCCAGCACAGTTGAGTGTCAGTTGTCCACAGAGGTAATGACAACACAGCAGTCGTGACTTTCCTGGCTGCTTTGCCTACTTTGTCTTATTTTCCCACTCCTCTACTGGTATTTCCTGGAATCCTGCCTCCCCCACACATAAAATATCTACACTGAATCCTGGTCTCAGAGTCTGCATTTGGGCAGATACCACTGAGACATAAGCCATCTACCAACAGCAGCAATAGAAAAACAACGGTAACAACAACTCACATAGCTGCTGACCAGCACGGGAATCATTTTTCATGAGTTGTCTTTACCCTCTCATTCCCTTATACGTATAGGGGAATGTTTATAGATGAGGAAGCTGAGGCGTAGGGAGGTTAAGCAACTTGCCTGAGGCCTTGCAGTGAGAGAGTGCAGGCTGGGGTTCCCACTCCTAGAGGAGCCTGAAGCCGTGCTTGAACCTCTAGCAAATGGCCACTTTGATCGGCACACTTTGGTGGAACCTTCCAGAAGCATGATGCTGGGGAAAGCAGTGGGTGGTCTGCTTTCCCCATCTAACCTAGGAGGTCTCCATGCTGTTGCTGGGCTGGCTGGGTGGCTGACGAGAAGTCTTATATGTCCAGAAAATATCTAAGCCATTCCTCCCGTCTCACCACTCTTTTAGAAACTCTCTGCTTTTTGGCCTGGTGTGGTGGCTCTCACTGGTAATCCCAAGCACTTTGGAAGGCCAAGGCAGGTGGATCATCTGAGGTCAGGAGTTCCAGACCAGCCTGGCCAACATGGTGAAACCCTGTCTTTACTAAAAATACAAAAAATTAGCTGGGTGTGGTGGTGGGTGCCTGTAATCCCAGCTGCTTGAGAGGCTGAGGCAGAAGAATCGCTTTAACCCTGGAGGCGGCGGTTGCAGTGAGCCGAGATCACACCACTGCACTCCAGCCTGGGCAACTAGAGTGAAATTCTGTCTCAGAAAAAAAAAAAGAAAAGAAAAAAGAAACTCCCTGTTTTTAAACTGAGCTCTCGCTTCCCCACTTGGTAAAGATTCACATCAGTGCCTGGTGATGAGGAAACAGCAGCAGAAGGGCAAAGTTGAGCAGGGCTCGTTTTCAGGCCCAAGGAACCTGGGGAAGGGGGCCTGGCACGTGCCCACTGAGAAGCAGGTGCTGAACCCAGCCCAGAAGGCTATGCTGGCCCCCTGCCACCAGGTGCGATTTTTCCTGGAAAGCTTGAAATCCAGATTTCCATATGCAAGTCCCCCATTTAAAAATACTGGCTACCATATTTAAAGCATATAAAACCCTCCCTTTAGTAGCCGAACTAACCCCATCTGGGGTCTAAATTTTTCACACAGGTGGCCACCTTATGACTGGGCGGTAAAGGGATATCGGCCAGACATGACACGGGGTAAATCAGTCATCCGCCTTTTTGATGGGGAAACTGAGGTCCGATGACCTCCATTATGGCAAGCAGAAGGGCTCGTTTTCAGGCCCAGCCCACCTGAGGGGATGCAGATATTTTCACTGAACCATCCCATTACAGGCCTGAACTGGACCTCCCTGTACAACATGGGAAACTGAGGCTGGCAAGGGAAGGCTGCTGAGTTCCTACCCTCCAGGCAGCATCTCAGCCAGAAGAGGAATGTGCCCTCCCCACCTTCCTCAGCTGCATCCCTACATCCCCACAGTGGGTTTGGCCCTGGCAGGGTGCTGGGAGGGACCCTGGTTTGGGCTGTTACCGTGGTTACCCTCCTCCTGGGCCTCTGTGGGTGGCTCTGCCCTTTCGTTTGTTTTCAGGGTCTGGGGGCTGTGGAGTTTGCTGACAGTTGCCAAAGCCCTGAGTGAGTGGTGAGTCACCAGACTGCAGAAGGGCTGCGAGTGTTTATTTAAAACCTTACAAACAGTTTAGAGCCAATGGGCCAGAGTTTACAGGCAAGGGGTTCACTACTGGACGGCACTGAGAGACGGCGCAGAGGGCAGTCCTCTAGCTGGTCCGCAGATGTCGAGGGTGGGTGGGTGACATGCTTGTGAGTGGGCTGCCTGGCTGAGCAGTGTGGGAGGCTCCTGGCCCCTTCTTGCTTTGGGCTCCTCCATTGTTGTGGGTTGATGGTCTCCCCTGAAAAATATGCTGAAGTCCTGGCCCCAGATATCTGTAAGTGTGGCCACATTTGGAAACCGGGTGATTGCAAGTGTAGTCATGCTAAGGTGAGATCATAGTGGGTTAAGATGGGAACTAAATCCAGAGTCTGTTGCTAAGAGGCCATGTGAAGACACAGAGGCACACAGAGAGGAGAGGCCATAGGAAGACACAGAGGCACACAGAGAGGCGAGGCCATGGGGAGACGCAGGGGCGCACAGAGAGGAGAGGCTGTGGGGAGACGCAGGGGCGCACAGAGAGGCGAGGCCGTGGGGAGACGCAGGGGCGCACAGAGAGGAGAGGCCGTGGGGAGACGCAGGGGCGCACAGAGAGGCGAGGCCGTGGGGAGACGCAGGGGCGCACAGAGAGGAGAGGCCGTGGGGAGACGGAGACAGAGATTGGAGGGAGGCTGCCATTGGCCAATAATTGCCATGGATTCCCAGGACCTGGAAGAAGGAGGGAAGGATTCTCTCCAGCCTCTGGAGACAGCTTGCCCTGCTGATGCCTCGATTCTGAACTTCTAGCCTCTGGAATTGTGGAGAGTAGATTTCGATTGTTTTAAGCTGCTCATTTTGAGGGTTTTTTTTTTCAGAGCAGTTCTAGGAAATAAATATCCGCCTCCACCTCCAGGATCTCTGCTAGAATCCGTTCATGGAGCGCCTCCCACCCACCCAGGGCCCCAGGGCTCTCCTGGTCCAGACCCTCACATGCCTCATGCCACTTGGGTCTGTCTGCCTGGATGCCCCACAGAGCCCCCAGCTGAGCTTGACTGTAGCGGGGCCCAGGAGCTCCTTTAGGGTGGCCTTGAAGGCATCAGAGGTCTCAGTGTCTACAAACCCTGGGGCCCTGGAGCAGGTGGGCAGGAGATGTGGTCACAAGCATGCCAGTGACAGCCTCACAGGACTCGGCAGGACTCTGGAGGTGGATGATGTAACTGGACAGACTTGCCAGGAACCAGCTGAAGACCCAAGACTTTGCCTTCTAATCTCTTCCCGGCTGGACTGGCCTCCTCTCTGGTCTCCTCCCCGCCTGCTCACAGTCCCCACTGGGGCCGGGAAGGTTTTGCTGCAATGCCCACCGATTGTGTCCGTGCCTGCTCTGAGTTCCTTCTGCGGAGACCCATGGGTGTGCTGAGTGAATAAATAAATGAATAAATGGCCAAGTTACCAAAGAATCTGCCTAGTCATTCAGTCAGTCAGGAAGTAAAGGGGCAAAAGGTGTGACTTCAAAATGCTGATCAAGACAACAGAAGTGTAGAGTTGCTTTCTTACCATGGCATAACTCACCGCTGAGAAGCAGGCACTTTTGTCATCATTGTTTTATTTCATTGTGATTATTTGTATGGAGGCGTGGTTTGTACATATTAAAGAGCGTGGATCTCTAGGTACAGCCAGGTGAATTTTTGCCTATGTAGACCCCGGATTACCGCCCCCACACCACGATATGAGCCATTTCCAGCCCCTGTGGGGTCCCTTGTGCATTCCTTCAGCCCCTATCCCACCCCAGAGGCAACCCCTGATCTGGCCTCTGTCATCCCCAGAGTTTTGTCTGCTCTTGAACTTCACGTAAATGGGCTTACCCAGAGAGTGCTTGTCTGCCTGGTGTCTTTCCCTCCATGTGCTATCTGTGAGAGTCAGCCAGGCTGATGTGTGTACTCATAGCTGGATCCTGTTCCTTGCTGCATAGTATTCCACCGCATGGACCTGTCACCTTAGAGAGGATGCCTGTGGATGCAGAGGCCTTTGTGGCCTGTCCCTAGCTGCACACTTACTAAATGATGTCGCTGGGAACCCTGTTTTATGTCAAGGCTCCTGCTTGCTCTTTAATTTCCTGTCATCTTTCTGGACAGAGTCAGCTGCGTGGAAAACAGGGCACAGGCTTGGCAGCCGCAGAGGGAAGAAAGGAAGCAGAGGCTCCAGCCTTCGTGCACCGTGACCTAGGGCAAGTCAGGTAACCTCCCCAAACCACATTTTTCTCTTGTAAAAAGGGATGACACTGGCTTCCTTAGATTAAGCATGTGCTCAGTGAATTATATCAGACATCTAAACAAACTAACAAATGAGCCAACAAAGTCTTGCTGTGTGATCTGCCTTTCCACCCTGGGCTTTGTCACCTGCTCTGAGAAATGGAAGGTGGATGCGTTCCCCGGGCGCTGGCAGCTCTCCAGGCATGGGGTTCTGCGCTCAGTGGCCTCCCAGGCGACGCCGGGAGGTTATTTAGTCTGCTGGCTCAGGTGACCTGGTCTGAGGTTCTGCTGCCCTGATGGGTGGGGGTACACTGGGGGCTGGCAAGTGCCACGTTTATTTGATTTGAGTCCATCCCCTCGTGGCCACAAATTCACCTTTGTTTATTTTCCTGAGAAGCTAAACAAGCCAGTGAGACTGAACAGTGCCAAGCCAGACATGCGTTTCCACTGTAAAAATATTTTTGCGGGTCAGAAAATTGCACCAAAATGTTTTCACAAGCAAAATGCTGCTGTGTGCCGCTTGGGCCTGCAGTCGGCCGACTGCTGGAGACAGGGGCTGCACACATGCACCCTGGGAACACGTTTCAACAATACCAATAACAACAAGGAATGTAGGATGCTCTCACTACGTGCCAGGCAGTTGCCAGTATGTTCTTCTCTTTTCTTTCTTTCTTTTTTTTTTGAGATGGAGTCTCACTCTGTTGCCCAGGCTGGAGTGCAGTGGTGTGATCTCAGCTTGCTGCAATCTCCACCTCCTGAGTTCAAGCAATTCTCCTGTTTCAGCCTCTTGAGTAGCTGGGATTACAGGTGCCCGCTACCATGCCTGGCTAATTTTTGTATTTTTAGTAGAGATGGGTTTTCGCCATGTTGGCCAGGCTGGAGTTGAATTCCTGATCTCACGTGATCTGCCTGCCTCCGCCTTCCAAAGTGCTGGGGTTGCAGGCATGAGCCACCACACCCGGCTACCAGTATGTTCTTTACTTGTGTGATCAGTTTTCACCCTCACCCCACCCCGTTTAGTCACCTGTGATTGCCATCTGTTCTGTTTTGCAGATGAAAGAAATGAGGCCCAGAGAGGTTAAGTGATTTCCTCAAAGTCACACAGCCTGTAAGGAGCAGAGCCAGGATTAGAAACCAGGTCTGTCTGATGTCAGAGCCTGGGCTCATACCTATCATGGTGCATCTCTGAGGCCCCTAACTAAAGTCTGGGGTCAGTCACGGGGATCTGCCTTGGAGCCTTTCTGTGTTGTTTCATGTATACAGAAGACAGAGCTGGGATGGGCCTTGGAGGGAGCCTCCCATCACCTGCTCCTTACACAGACCCCGAGGAGAGTAGTAACATGATCATCCTCATACTCAGTGGCAGGGCCTCCATGGCTGTCCTTGTCACCTGGCTCTGTGAGGTTAGATATATTACATAATGCAGCCCTCATGGCATAGCTGCACGGCTGAAGCCCTTGATGTGCACATTCATACACAAAAGTATCACAGAATAGATCACAGACCCATATAGAACTGTGACCCACATCAGGGAACATGTTCCTCTGAACAGGGATTTGGAGACTTATAGTGTCATTACACTCTCTGGCCATTATTTTACACTCACATTCAGCTATGTACAATCAGCAAAAAATGAGATTAAAAGCCAGTTTAAATACCACAGGGGATTCCTCTCTCCCTCTCTGCAGGCACTAGGGGTGATGCCTGGGGCTGAGGGGGAAACAGCAGCGGAGAGACCACTGTCCCTCTCACAGACCCCAGTCTCGGGAACTTCCTGAAGTGATAGCCCCATGGACTCTGAGGATTATACACAACTTTTTGCTAAAGTGCAGCTCCAAATGCCAGCCGGTCCCTGGCCTGGTGCTCCAGTGGGGAAGTGTGATTGGTGGGGAGGTAGGAAGGGCAGCCCTGGGCTTGCTGGGAGGCATCTGTGAGCCTCAGGCTTGGAGGAGACACCCTACGGCGTGCAGAGGCAGAGGGTGGGTACATTTGACCCAGTGCACTGACTTAGTCGCTAGCCCTGGGAGGTTAGATCCACTGGATGGGTTTGTTTTTCATCCTTTTTTCTGAGAGTCAGGCCATGGTGACACCTCTTAGTGGCCCTGGGCTGGCACAGAGATACCCTCACATGTGCTTGGTGATGGATGACATGGAGTTAGGGTCCTGTTGTCTGCAGCGTGAAGGAGCCACTCCTCTGTGGAGAAGCGTTCCTGGGGTCACTGACCAGCCATGCCTGAAGTTGGGGCTCTAGCAAAGGTGAGACAGAGCAGGACAGTCCGAGGGCCTGTCCAAGGGGCAGCTCATGGCCAGGACAATGACCACCAAGCCCCCTACACATGCAGGGGCTCAGTGACTAGGGAATGAAGGCGTGAGCCCAACCTGTCCAGGCACTGGCCTGGGAGGACCCAGGTCTGTGTCAGGCATCCATGTGGCCCCTCAGCCGGCATGACCCCTGCAAGTGTCATCAGAAGGCCAAGAAGAAAACACTGCATCTTTTTCTTTCTGTCTGTGTATGCCTGGAGTGCACATAGTGTCTGGCCCAGAGGATATGTCTGTAAACAATTTTTGAACAAAATGATATAATATTTAGAACTATAGTCATGTATCCAATGATGAGGTTTTGGTGACAACATACTGAATATATGAGAGTGGGCTCCTGAGATTATCATGGAGCTGAAAACTTCCTATGGCCTAGAGACATCGTAACATGACACATTACTCACATGTCTGTGGCCATGCTGGTGTCAACAGACCTCCTGGGCTGCCAGTGGTATAAACGTCTAGCACATGTGATTATGGACTGTATACAATACTCAATAATGATAATAAACAGCTATGCTACTGGTTTATATGTTTACTACACTATACCTTTTATTCTTATTTTAGAGTATACTCCTTCTTTATTATTATTATTATTATTAATTTTTTGAGATAAAGTTTTGCTCTTGTCACCCAGACTGGAGTGCAGTGATGTGACCTCAGCTCACTGCAACCTCTGCCTCCTGGGTTCAAGTGATTCTCGCCTCAGCTGGGATTACAGGCACCCACCCCCATGCTTGGCTAATTTTATATATATATATATATGTATATATATATATTTTTTGAGATAGAGTCTCACTCTGATGCCCAGGCTGGAGTGCAATGGTGCTGTCTCAGCTCACTGCAACCTCCATCTCCCGGATTCAAGCGATTCTCCTGCCTCAGCCTCCCAAGTAGCTGGGATTACAGGTGCATGCCACCATGCCTGGCTAATTTTGATATTTTTAGTAGAGACAGGGTTTCACCTTGTTGGCCAGGCTGGTCTCGAACTCCTGACCTTGTGATCTGCCTGCCATGGCCTCCCAAAGTGCTGGGATTACAGGCATGAGCCACCACACTCGACCTTAGAGTGTACTCCTTCTACTTATTACAAAAGTTAATCAGCCTCAGGCAGGTCCTTCAGGAGGTACGCAGAAGAAGGCGTTGTTATTATGAGAGAGGACAGCTCCATGCATGCTACTGTCCCTGAAGACCTTCCAGTGGAACAAGATGTGGAGGTGGAAGGCGGTGACACTGATGATCCTGACCCTGTGTGGCCTAGGCTAATAATGTGTGTGCTTGTGTCTTAGTTTCTACCAAAAAAGTTTAAAAGTTAAAAAAAAAGTTAGAAATTTTAAAAATAGAAAAAAGCTTATGGAACAAGTATATAAAGAAAGAAGATATTTTTTACAGCTGTACAGTGTGTGTTTTAAGCTGAGTACTGTTACAAAAGAGTAAAAAAACTTTAAAAAAGTAAAAATTTATAACAAAAATATTACAGTACACTAAGATTAAAAATATTTTTGATGTATTTAGTGTAGCACAATTGTCCAGTGTTGATAAAGTCTACCGCAGTGAGTTGCCCTGGGCCTTCCCATTCACTCTTGGACTCAGCCAGAGCAACGTCCTGTCCCGCAAGCTCCACTAATGGTAAGTGCCCTAGACAGGTGAACCATTTTTTATTTTTTAGACTATATTTTTACTGTACCTTTTCTATGTTTTGAGATGTTTAGATACATAAATTTTTACTACAGTATTTACTATGGTAGCATGTTGCACAATGAATAGGCTAGACCATATAGCCTAGGCAGATAGTCAGCTACATAGAGCATAAGTACTCTCTATGATGTTCACACAAAGATGAAATCGCCTAATAATGAATTTCTTAGGATGTAGCCCCATTGTTAAGTGATGCGTGACTGCATTTGGTGCAGGAGGGTGGTCCTCAAAGAGGTCCGGCCCTTATGTCACTGTGGAAACTAAAAGGGGTTTTACACACCTAACATGTTCTTTGCAAGTCTGGAGAGCTGCTGATCTTGGCCTGTGTGCTTGTGTGTATGTGTGTATGTGTGGGTGTGCATGTGTGTGTCTGCGTGCCTGCATGGTGAGGGGTAGGGGAAGGCAGCCCAAGGGGGGCTGAGCTGATGGCCATGTGGACCATGTGGGCAGATGTCAGGAAGGGGTGTCTGAAACACAAACACTTCCTCAGGGCTGAGCTGAATCAGAAGCCGGTGGTGAGTAGAAAGGGTAGGCTGCAGCCAGCTCGCTTCTGAGAAGGATGAGGGCAGGGAATGGAGCCTGAGAATCAGCCACAGGTGACAGAGGCAGAGAAGACCAGCAGCCGAAAGGCGGGGCCTGGGGGGTGGAAGGGTGACCCTCTGCATGGCAGCCAAAGGGGCACAATGCTGCTGAGTCTGCCTCCTGGTCGCCCCCGTGTGCCAGCCCCTCTGCTGAGCAATGGGAGCACCGTCTTGTTTGATCCTCGGCCCAGCCTCAAGGTGGGGGACTCTTATTCCCACTGTCAGTGGAGCGCACAGTGGAGACACCCTAGGTGACTTGTCCAGGCTTCTCCCCGGCTGCAAGGGGTGAAGCCCTGTGTTTTGTGAGGGTCCCAGGAGCTGCTTGTCGGATGAGTGTTTTTACCTTTTGTGATGGTTAATCACATGTGTCAGCCTAAATGCCCAGATATGGATATGGTCAAATATTATTCTGAAAGTTTCTGTGGGGGTGTTTTTGAATGGGATTAACACTTAAATGGGTGGACTTTAAATAAAGCAGCCTGCCCTCTATCACTTGCGTGGGCCTTATCCAATTGGTCACTGGCCCGAATAGGACGAAAAATTGACCTCCTCTGAGAAAGAGGAGATTCTGTAGCCCATGGCCTTGAACTGCAGCACCAATCTTCCTGGGTCTCCAGGATGCCGGTCCACACTGCAGAATCATGTGAGCCAATTCCTTAGAAGAGATCTCTTAAGACACACACACACACACCCCTCTCCAATTGGTTCTGTTCTCTGCTTCTGTTCTCTGCTCTCTGGTTACCCCTGACTAATCCACTTTCCGAGGAGTGAATGTCAATAGGAAGCACCCAGGATCATGAAGCTTGAGGCTGACTCAAATGAACCCCTCTGGCCATGCGGTGTAGCTCAGGAGGGGCTCAGCCAGTGAGCTGGGAGGGGTGAAATGGGCTCCAGGGAAGGTAGGAGCAGAACAGCCAAACAGGGCGGTGTTGCAGGGACAGGATGCCCATGAGCAGTCCACTTCTGCCACGTTTTTATTTGTGCCCATGGCCAAGCCATTTTTCTGCCATGAGCCTTAGTTCCCCTCTGTGCTGGACCCTCCTGTGCCAGGTAGTCTTTCGGGCCTCCCTGCCTGGGCTATTCAGTGACCTCCAGGGGAGTAAAGGAGAAATGGCCCAGGTTGTCCTGCCATCAGCCCCTTCTGCACGTAACTGCTGGGGACTCACCTCTCATTCCTCCAGCTGTGGAGGTGCGGAGACAGAGCCAGGCAGGGGACCTGGGTTCAAGTCTTGTTCCACCATGAACTAGTTATCTGGCTGTGGGCAAACCATGTTTAACTAGCTTCTATTTCCCCTATCTGCAGAATGGGGGTGGTGATGCTGGTTTGTTATGGGAGTTAAACAGATGAAAATGTGAGCCTGGTACTTAATATATGGTGGTTTTTAAATACACAGCAGTACTGTCTTTCTTGATGAACTTTTGCAACTGGCAGACGTGAAGTATATGACCGTGGCTTCATTTTAAGGGGCTTACAAGCTCCATCTCCTCATGGCCACCCTGTGGGAGGCCGCTTTTGGAATGGAGTCACTACCAAGTGAATGTAGTAGAGCAGGTGTGGGGGTATGGGGACCCTGCTGTGGGCTGGGATATTGCTGTCCTTTATGACCTCGGCCTTCCTTCACCAGATGTTTCCTGGTGTCCTGAGCTTTGTGCTAGAAATTGGGAGCCTGTGGTATTAAGGGGGAAATGCACCCAACAGGCTACAGCCCAGTAGGTGAGTGCTCTACCAGAGGCATTAGTGGGGAGCATGGAAGAGAGGACGGAGAAAAAACTTTGTTACTCTTTTCCCCTGGCTGCAAACCTACGGAAATGAAAAGAAGGATATTGTTGGGAAAACAGTAATTCTGTAATACAGGGAAATAGACATCAATGCAGCTCAAAAAGGGCTTTTTGCCTTCCAGTTCTCTCCAGTGACTAGAGACTGCCTTGGAATGGGATGAGTTCTATGTCACTGATTTTCATCCATCCATCCATCTGCCCCCATCTACCTTTTATTTCTTCCTTCTTTCCCTTCCTCCCTCCACCCCTCCCTTCCTCCTTCCACCCCTCCCTTCCTCCTTCTTTCCCTCCCTTCCTCCTTCTTTCCCTCCTTCCCTCCTTCTTTCTCTTCTTCCTTCCCTCCTTCTTTCCCTTCTTCCTTCCTTCCTTTCCTCCTCCCTCCCTCCCTCCCTCCCTTCCTCCCTTCCTTCCTTCCATTTTTCACCCATCCATCTATCCATCTTTTCTTCCTTCCTTTATTCCATCCTCCCTCCCATCTAGCCTTCCATCATCCATTTTTCTTCTTTCCTTCCATTTCTTCACCTATCTATTCATTTTTATCTACTCATCCATCTATCCATTTTTTCTATCTTCCATTTATCCTTCCATCCATACACTAATTTTTCTTTCATCTATTCCTTCATCCATCTACCCACCCATTTTCCTTCCTTCCTTACATCCATCCATCCATTTTTATTTTATTTTCACCAATATATCCTTCTACATCCTCATCCATCCATCTATGCAACCCAATCTATATCAGACTCTTTACTGGAATCCTAGAACTCAAAAGGTAAAGATGCTTTCCAGGGCGTCCTAGAGCAGTAGGGGAAGCTCAGCTCTTGAACCTGAGGGCAGGTGGACCCCCTGCTGGGCAGAACTCCAAGGGAGTTCCTGTGCAGATTATGTGGGACAAGGCAATCCTGAAATGCCTTCTAACTCAAACATTTTCTGGTTCAAGAACCACAGGAATGACTTTTTTCAGGTCTCAACCTTAACCACTGATCACTCAAAATACACATCTGTCTATTCAACCACAACTATGAGCATATGTCCCCCTGTGCCAGCTAGAGCTGGGGATGCAGTAGGAAGGAGACAGACCATGTCCTCTTCCCACAGAGCTTACACCCTTGTGGGGAAGACAGAATATCAGCAAATAAGTATACTCAGACAATGATAAATCCTATGCAGAAAAATGCAGCCACGGAAGAGGATGGAGAGACTGAGGGAGCTGGCAGATGGAGGCGGGTTGTAATTTAGGTGGTGTGGTCAGGGAGGAACTCTCTGACTAAGGGGCTTTTCAGCAGACTCCTACAGGCAACGAATTTCTGGGGAAAGTGTGCAGAGGGACAGTAAGAAAAAGGCCCTCAGGGTGGAGCATGTTTGGCATGTTCCAGAAAGAACTAGAAGGGTTTTTGAGGAGTGAATGTCAGGAGAGGTCACAGCTCTCAGGAGTTAGAGCATCAGGGGTCTTTAGGGCACTAGGAGGCTCTCTCTATTGGGACATGATGTGATTTGCATTTTAAAAGGATCATGCAGGCGGCTGAGTGGTGAAGACATTGCAGAGGGGCAGGAGTGGAAGGAGAGTCCGTGGAAAGGATGTGACAACCCAGGAGGAGGGTGCATGTGGCAGGCTTTGCAGGTGGAAGAAGGGGCCAGGAGCCACAAGTGTGGGCAGCCTCTAGCAACTGGAGGAAGCAAAGGACTGGATTTCCCCTGGAGCCTTCAGAAGGAACCAGCCCTGCTGACAACCCTACGTACAGACCCAGGACACCCATGCTGGACTGCTGACCTCCAGAGGGTAGGAGAATACACGTGTGCTGTTCTAAGCCGCTGAGTTTGTGCTCACTTGTTATAGTGGCAAGAGGAAAGTATTACAGTCCGGTGAGGGGTTAGGAGGTGGCAGATGATGGTGGCTGTAGGAGGTTGGTACCTTGGAGGGGGCGGAAAGTGGCTACATTCTGGACACATGGTGAAGAGGAGCTGATGGGATGCCGTGCTGATGAAGTGAGTGTGGTGGAAAGAGGAGTGTGGGAGGATTTTCAGGTATTTGGCCAGAGCAATGAAACATGCAATTTCTGAGATGGTGACAGCCACTAAAGGGAGGAGGTTTGCAGGGGGCCCGGGAACGGGGTTTTGGCCACCTTGGGTGGACGGAACTTGTAGGCACACAGGAAGGCATGTGAAGCAGCAGTGGGATGTTTGCTCTGAGGCTCTGGGGAGAGAGCTGGGCTGGCATAAAACATTCAGGGTCCTCAGTGGGTGTGGCATGGAATGAGATCGTTACGGGAGTGAAGACAGCAGGGTCAAGGGTTTCCCTTTCGAGGGGAGTGAAAGCCTCTTCTACTTGTGGTCTCCTTCCATAGTCTGGGCAGAAAAGGCACCTTCCCGCAGAGAGCGCTGCTTCTAATGACAACAGCATAGTTGAACACCAGGCGGAGCCGTGCCCACGTATCCCGGAACCACCCAAGACCCTTTAGTGTTTGTTAGCCAGGGCTGTCTGCACCAAGCATCCTAGACTCGGGCGCTTAAACTACAGAAATGTCCTTTCTCACAATTCAGGAGCTGGAAGTCCAAGAACAAGGTGTCGGCAGGGCTGGTTTCCCCTGAGGCCTCTCTCCTTGGCTTGCAGACGGCCGCCATCCCCCGTCTTCATGTGGTTTTCCCTCTGTGTCTGTGTCTTAATCCCCTCTTAGAAGGACACCAGTTGGATTGGATTATGGCCAGACCATATGAGCTCATTTTATTTTAATCATCTCTTTAAAGGTCCCATCCCCAAATGCACATTCTGAGGTGCCGAGGTTAGGACTCTAACATAGACATTTTGGAGAAGGTGGGGGTTAGGGGGACGCAGTTCAGCCCAGAGCACCTCCTGAGGTCCAGGGCTTGCTTTCCACTTATTAGGGAAATAAGTCTTTGAGCAGCAAATGAACTCTCACGC
Source organism: Cheracebus regulus (assembly GCA_963574635.1). Taxonomy (NCBI): domain Eukaryota; kingdom Metazoa; phylum Chordata; class Mammalia; order Primates; family Pitheciidae; genus Cheracebus; species Cheracebus regulus. The sequence goes on along the minus strand of CAUYQU010003285.1, from coordinate 49,938 downwards.
CCATTACCGAGCACATGGCTGGAGCAAGTCCTATTCATCTGTCGCCAGAGTGCTTCCTGCCACCAGCCCACGCTGCCTGGAAAACAGAGCATCTCATTTCCCTGCCGCTGGGTCCCATCCCTGCAGACGCACTTCATCAGGACAGGGGCCTTGCTGCAGCCCTGCTCCCCGGCCTCACACCACATCATGTGTCACCCTGTTGGTGGTGGCCTCCATGTAATCAAACACCCCTGAGTCAGACATCGCGGAATTAACAATCCTCCACATGGTATAAACAGAGCCTAAATCAAATGCCAGCAAAAGGATATTGCCTTTTAAATGGGTCCTGACAGCTGTGGAAAATATTATAGAGTAGAATCCTTACATATGACAGACATTAATTCTTAAGGAACCCCTAAACGGGTCCTCTGGATCGTTTGTAAGATTGTATTTTATTATGGATTGGATGTATTGAAGTAAGACTATAATCTTATTGTGCTCTGACCTCTGTTTTTATAGCTCTGTATAAACAGCAGTTACCGTATTAGATGGAGAGATGTTTACAGATGGAGAAATAAAAACCCGCCGATTTACTGTGTTGTAGAAACCTGAAACCAGCCGGAGGCAAGGCCTGGGTTTTGTACGTCAGAGGCCTTGTCCTGATGGGAGCAGACAACTTGGGGGTGGGTCCCAGGCAGGGCATGGGCCTTTGGCTCCTGTCGGTGGGGGACACAGGTCTCCAGCCCCAGAGTGTCTGGTCCCTGCTCTCCAGTGCTCCAAGATCTGGACCTTTACAGATGAGAAGAAGGCTCACAGCCTGGGAAGGTTTGGCTTCTGTTCTGCGTTTCTGCTGTTTCCTGGATGTGGAGGCTGGGCCTGAGAGAGGGCAGCCCTGTGGGCGGGGCGCACCCGAGTTTCCCCTGGCTCTGCGTTTACGGAGCCTGGGACCGTGAGCCTAAGCTCTCCAGGCCTTGGTTTTTCACCTCTCTGGTGTGGGAGTGAAATACGTCTCATAGGTTCTTGTGAAAAATGGCTGAAATACTAGAAAGTTCTGGCACTCCAGAAAGCTCCCTTCTCCTTTTCTTTTTAAATCCTGTTACATTTTCCTTATGGTGGGCCTAAGAGTTCTTGGAAAGCCACCCTCCCCTGGGGGCTAGGGACGCTCCATGGAGTCCCTTTAGGGTCCCCAAAGGGGTCTCCCAGCCTGCGTTCCTGCGTTCCTCACTCACTCATTCAGTTTGTGGGATGCAGCTGGAATAAGCACTGGGGTGAAGACAGGGCTGAGGAGAGGGATGGGTGCTGGCGGTGGGGGTGCTAAGGTTTCAGAAAGGGTGGCCAGGGAAGGTTGGACAGACGTTAACCCGCACAGAAAACCCCGAAAAGCTGGGGACCCCATGTACGTAAACACTCGAGGAAGAGGACTCCAGGCAGGAAGAAGAGCCGAGGCAGCGGAGGGGGGGCAGAACAGGCAGGGTACGGGCTGGAGTGGGGGCGGCGGTGGGGATGGGGTCGGGGCACGCGGGGGTCCGACGGCCTCGCATGGGCAGGAGCGGTGCTCCTGTCTGCCTGCTGGCCACAGCCCATGGAGGGGCCCGGGTTCTCGTGGCTCTCACGGGGCAGGCCGCTGGAAGAGTTGGGGATTCCCATGTCAAGTCATGGCTCAGAGAGGGGCGTGAGTTAGTCACAGCCATGTGGAAGGATCACCCGACAATTGCTAAAAACAGCCCTCCGCTGGGTAATTGCTAGAAGGGGTTTCTAAGCCATTTCCACCGCAGTTAATATCACCTGGTTTCTATACCACACACATTAGAACAAAGTAAACATTTTTCAAATCCTTATTTATGTACTGACTAATATTAATTTACAGGGTCGTAGCAGCTGATGAATACATCAGCATGTCCCAGGACGAGAGGCTGGGCAGCCCCAGGGTCATTGCCGCTGTCAGCGTTGGTCCATCTCCTCCTCCCGCCCCTGCGTGTCTCAAGCCTTGAGCATCAGGATTCCGAGTGGCTGGTTTGTTTGACCCCATCCTCAGGACACAGCCCACTGGGTCCTCCAAGCCGCACACCGCGGGCCCTTTGTTCTAACTTTGCTGCTTCCCCTGAACCACTTCCCGCAGTGAAGGGAAGATTTGTTTGCCACAGGGAATTCTGTTTTGTGTACTCTTGTCACCAAAGGGTACTGCACGTCTCTCGGGGGACATGTTGTCAGGGTGCTGGGGAGACAGACTCTGGCTCCCAGCTCTGCTCTGACACCTCCTATGACAGGGGCTCCCAAGCAGGGTGCTCCCTCCAGGGCAGCACTCTTCCTTCCAAAGCTCTCAAGATCCCTTTGGGTTGAACTGCAGCGTTCTTCACTGTTTGGAAACATCTAGAACCAGTCTGGGCCCTCCCCTGTGTCCATAAGGCAAGGAGCCCACCTCATGGGGCCAGCACTGACCTGATGGGGGAGATGGAGAATCACCGAGATGGAGACGGAGGGGCACAGTGAATGCCCCATGCCAGGTGACAGTGAATGCCAGGCATGGGGAGGGATGGGGCCTTGGGGTCACGAAGGGCCCCTCTAATCTGGGCTGCTTCCTGCAGATAAAGAACTTCTTGGGTTGCCTACTTCTTATTCCATATCAGGGGATTTTAGGTGCAATCCAAAGCCTGGGGAGAAGATCCACCCTGACGGGTTCATGCCATTTGGGCAGTCTTTTTGTTTGTACAACATTGTTGGCTTCTTATCATTTCTGGGGCCTCGCAGCGTGTGTGGAGGGCAGGGCAGGTACCTGGCAGGTGAAAACGCTGAGCCCACTGGCACAAACTCAGCAGGAGGTAGCAGAACCTGGCGCAGGGCAGTTGGGCGTGCGGGGACCTCCCTTTACCAGAGCCTGTGAGTGCCTGGCTTCCCCACTCCTGCCCTCCTCCTAGTGACGTGCACCTGCCCTCCCCCAGGGGTACAGTGGAGAAGATAAGGGTTGTCTTCAGAGAGCCAGGGGCCTGGGACACAGGGGAGGGCCCAGGCTGATTCTAGATGGTTCCAAACAGTGAAGAATGCTGCGTGTCAACTTAAAGGGACCATGAGAGCTTTGGAATGAAGAGTGCTGTCCTGGAGGGAGCAGCCTGCTTGGGAGCCCCTGTCATAGGAGGCGTCACAGCAGAGCTGGGAGCCAGAGTCTGAGGGGAAGGCGGGCAGCTTCCTCCAGTAGGCAGGGGTCTGCAGCGCCTCCTCCCTCCTCCTTGATTGGAGTGTCCACGAGTCTAGGACAGGGCAGTTTGACCCCCCAGGGGATATTTGGCCGTGTCTGGAGCTGGTTTTTGGTTATCACACTGTGGAGTGGGGAGAGACATTGCTCATCCACCAGTGGGTGGAGGTCAGGGATACTGCTGATAGTCTCAGGGGAGCCCCCACCAGAGCATTACCAGGCACAAAGTGCCCACAGAGCTGTGGTTGAAGAATCCCAGTTTGGTAAGCATTTACATCTGACGAATACCTCAGAAGTCAGTGCACTTTGAAGATAGGGAAACTGAGGCCCAGAGAAGGAAGAGGTCTCGCTTAGGGTCACATGGTGAATCAGGGGCAGAGCCAGGAGTAGGATCCCAGGGACTCTCATCCAGGGCACTTTCCTCTATACCAGGCCAATCCAGTTACCCGGTTCACCTCAGACACTCGCCGGTCTCTGCCAGCCTTTTGCCTGTGTGGACAGTCAAGGCTCAGAGTCCAGCCAAGGGTTAAGACAGCGCTGTGCCTGCACAGCCTTGTCTTAGAGTAAATGCAGTTGCTGCTTGCTGTGTGGCTGCAAGTTGGGAATTGTTTTCTTTTTCTTGCTTTTTCCTACCAGAGTCTGGACTGAGCTCAAACCAGACTTGCCGTCTCATCCCTGAGCCACAAACCCCAGCAGGCTTCCTCATGTAGCTATCTTAGGTCTAATACAGTGATCGCTGGCACTGTTTCTACCCTTAACTGAAACCAGTGTCTCTTCTGCCTGTGGCCTATGGCACAGTTGGTAGATGAAAGGTTTGGCCTCTTTGGTTCAATTAAAAATTCCTCATCTCTGGGTTTATAAGGATGAGTGTCCAAGGAAGGTTTCCAGTGTAGGCTTCTCATCTGGCCATTTCTGCCAATGCCTCTTTTGAGACATAGAGAGAGGGCCCCAGCCTGGGTGTAGCAACTGATTAGAGGCAGATACATGAAAACATACTGGACCCTCCCTCAGAATCTGGTGCAAAATGAGATGCCAGGCATGGGTGCCTAATTTGTACATGTGCATTACCCAACCACACTGGAGAGGTGTGGCCATGGGTACCCGTCTCTTTGGTCCATGGGGGCAGTGGGACTGGTCCATAGATCTGTGTCATTTGCAGGCACCCTGGCTGAGAAGTAGCCATCTGGGGTAGGTACTAAGGGGGCACTGCAGTGGGAGGAGCAGAAATTACCTGGAAACCTGTGGGAAGTAAAAGTTCCTCTTCAAAGTTTCCTTTCTTGCTAAAGAATAAATCATTAAGTATGCTAATAATTCTTTGTTAAGCCCTATCCTATGTAGCTGTTAAACATGCCATACTTACAGGCACATAGTATAGTCTATGTCTTTGTACTTTAACCAAGATATCTGTGCTGGACATGCTCACAGGCATATCCTAGCGCAAAGCCTATGCCCCTTACCTGTTTAAAAAAGTTTTAATTTATTAGCCAATTAGATTTTAGTTTAGATTGCAAGGTCTGGCTCCAACCAATGGAGATCAGATACAGCAGTAAGGATGTCCCCAAATGCATAAGGGATAAATATGTCTGCTTTTCCTTTGTTCATTGTATTCTCATGGCAAGATGGCACATGAGGGTACCCTTCCTGCAGTGCAGGAAGTAAAAATTGCTTTGTTAAGAGATCCTATGTCTCAGTGCTAATCTTTCTTTGTGGCACTGAGCATGTTTCCAACAAAACCCATGTATGAAAGTAGGGCAGGTGGGGACAGACAGCCTGGGCCTGAGGTGGCACATGGATTCCGTCTTCCTTTTCTTTTTCTGTTTCTTTTGAAATAATTATAGACTCACAAGAAGTTGCAAAATAGTACAAAATGTCATGTGTACCCTTCACCCAGCTTCCCCCAGTGGTGACATCTTATATAACTCTAGTGCTTCATCAAAGCCAGACATCTTTCTTCACAATGTAATTAACCAGACTACAGACTGTACTTGGATTTCACCAGTTTTTATGCACATTCATGTGGTTTCATTTTTCTGTATATGTTTGTGTATGGCTCTGTGGCATTTTATCCCACCTATAGAGTCATGTAACCACCAACACAATCAAGATACAGAACGTTCTGTCCTGAGAAGAGTACTCCCTACTGTGTTCCTTTTATAGTCGCACCCGTCCTCACAGGCCTAACCCCTTAACTACTTATCTCATCTCCATCTCTGTGATCTGGTCATTTTCACAATGTTATGTCAATGGAATCATGCAGTATGTAACCTTCTGAGACTGGCTTTTTTCACTTAGCTTAATTCCCTTTAAATTCATCAAATTGTTGCATGCATCAATAATTTGTTCCTCCTTATTACTGAGTAGTAGTCCATGGTATGGACATACCACAGTTTGACCCACATTCCATCAAAATTGTCAACTCCATTGATTGGAGAGTGGCTGCCTGAGATACAGGTACAAGGAATGACTCCCAGCTGGTTAGCAAAGGAAACACCATGGTGAGTAGCAGTGCTGTTTCTATTCATTAATTCATGCATTCCCTCAAGATATTTATTTGGCATCAACTCTGCATCATGAACAGCATAATGGTGAGCAAAACAGATCCAATTCTAGATATCTGTGAGCTTATGTCTTAGTGGAGGACACAAATATTTAATAAATACACAGGAAAAAATATATAATTATAACTTTAAGGAGAAGGAGCAGGGTTCTGGGAGAGAATGAAACTTTGGATGGGATGATTGTTGCAGCTTTGTCCATGGAAAGGAACAAGATGAAGAGGTTTTGACTCGTGGAGGGGAATAGTATTCCAGGAATGGCATGTGCAAGGGCTCTGAGGCTGGACAAAGGTGCACGGATTGAAAGAATAAACAGAAGGCAGAAATGTCAAGGCTTATTCACTGGTCCAAGGCAGGGACAGCCAGAGAGGTGAGCAGATCATTCAGGTCCCAAGAGGAGCACTTTATCTCCAAGGCAAGGAGAATCCATTAGAGCATTTTTTAACAGAGGAAGGGCATTTTCAGATTTGGGTTTTACAAAGACTGAGCTGACTGCCGTGTGGGGACTGGAACTTTGCGGGTGATAACGGAAGCTCAGAGCTATTTGAGAGGTCATGGTGGTCTCCTATGACCATGACCATGGGGGCCCATCTGAGAGCTCTTCAGTAGAAATTAAGGGAAGTGGACAGATTGGACACATTGGAAGGGTTGGCGTCCAGAAGGTACATGGAAGGGGTGCTGAGGGCTGAGGTGTGTGAGAGAGGAGTACTTTCCAGTGTCTGCTTATGTCTCTTTGGGTTGTGGGTTCTGGGGAAAGAGATGCATGGGGTGGCAGAAGTAGCATGGCAGGCCCTGGGGATAGGGCAGAGTTTGTGTTCTGGCTCCACCATTCACTGACTGCTTGTGCTTGGAACAGTGACTTAGCTTCACCCAGCCTTTATTTCCCCATCTGTAGAATGGGGATAATCATTATCCAGTGCAGCCAATCCCAGGATCAAATGGGACATCACATATATGGCACCCAGCTCAGTGGCTGGTGCATAAGCACTCAGCAAGTGATAATCATCTTTTCATCTCCTCTCATTGAGGGCAAGGATTGGGTCTCATTCAGTCTTGCAATGACAGCATCTGGCAAAACACTGACACAGGGCCTGTGCTCCATGTAGGCTTGTTAATTTCCTCCCTTTCCATGAGAGTCATCTCATCCAGGGACATGTGGTCAGTGCTGGATGGCTGTGGGGATGTTCTGTGAGGTGGGTGGCAGTGCAGGGGACTCAGAGGACAGATTGGATTTCATGTAGCATGGAGCACTGTGGTTCATGCTGTGCTGGCTGTCCAGGGCCCTTAGATTTCTTGGAACTGGAGCATTCTTTTTTTTTTTTAGAGTGTGTGATTCACTCTATATGTTGATCTTTGGAGATTTATTTAAAAAGCATGCCCCCAGGGAGAGGGCTAGAAATGATGACTTTGCAGGTCTCAAGGGGCAGGAATCTGCCATAATTTCTTTGCACGAATGGATGTTCTTTCTCTTCCCTCCACTTTTTAACATTTTGTTGGTCCAGATACATCTTCCATTTTCATATACGTTTGGCACTGTGGAGTTTTTTTGCTTGCCCTCCCCCTTCCAAAAGCTGTTGTTAAATCTTTCCGTTGATGGAATTTTACATCGAGGAAATCTGGCTGTGCCTGGCTTCCCTGCCCTGCCAACCCCTTTCGTGATGTATTGAGTCACTGTGAACAAGGCTGGACAAGCCAGACAGATCCTGTCTGAAGGTTTTCTGAGTCCTGGCGGTCTCTTTTTGCTGTCCAAAGCTTATGAATGTAGATGGGGATATTTTATTATTTGGTAGCATATAACTTCCTCAGCATGGTCTCTTGGGGAGTTATTACTGGTGAACTCAGAGACATTTGCTACACATCAGACTTTACCCTCTGACAAAGCAAACCACTAAATGAGAAACAATTCACGTCAATAACTCGTATAGTATAGAAAGGATATGAAAGCAAGATGTCCACTGTTAAGGCAAGTAGGCAAAGGAAAATGATTTCCTCCCACCCTTTCCACTTGTAGTGAATAGTCATTGCTGTGTTGTAATGAATGGTGCCGGGTCTAGGTGTTGTCAGAGATTGGCTGGTGGCTGACAAAACACAACTCCACACTCAAGTCAACACGAGCACAGAGCACAGGAGTGGGCAGGCGGGAAGGAGGAGTTCTCTGGGCTGGGAAGGCACGGATTTCAGGGTGGATGGGAGCCACCTGGCCTCCTGGCCTCCCCTCCCCTATGCTGCTCCAGGTCAGGAGTGTTGGACACCCTGGGTACAAGCAACTCACCACTTGCCAAGGATGCCCATGCATCTGTGGGTGGGTCCAATGTGTGGGCATAGCTGCCTGCAATGCTGGCCCTCCTGGTCTCTGATCTAGGGCTGGGGACCCACTGGACGGCCCCTCCCTTTGCCCAAGGGCAGCCCTTCGGAGAGGTGAGAGATGATATGACAGGATGGCAGTGCCAGGTGTGGGTCTGAGTCCCGGGCTGTCTGTTTGTATCCTCTGGGATGCAGGAATGACCACAGGGCCCATCTCATGGGATGAAGAGAATTAAATGAGGCAAAACATAGCTGGTGTCCAGTGCTGGGGGCCTCACATTACAGGGAAGTGACCCTGGACGTGGTTCTTGGGATGGTATAAGGATGCTGGTGGGTGCCTGGCAGAATGTCCTGTGAGCACCACACACTGGGACTCTTGCCAAGCAGCCATGGGGGTGGGGAGCCTGTACTGCAGCAGCCCATTCCCATCTGTTTCCCATGCTGTGATTCTTGTGGGAATGACTTCTGAGACACGTTGGCTGCTTGGATATTCTGAGTCTGATCCCCCAGGACCAGGGTTTTAGGGGCCTTGCCTCATGATTGTTGATGTGTTTTTGTTCTTCCTGCCCAGTTTTCCCTGGGCTGGTTTCTTCCTGTCATTTTCATATTGCATTTTATGTGTCTTTTCATGCTGCCCCAAGTCCTTTTAGTTTTTGAGCCAGGCAGGGTGCTCTGACCCACTGACAGCACAGTGTCTGCTCCTTCCCCACGCCGTCACTCCCACCTGGAGGGTGCAGGCCCGGGGCTGTGAGTAGTTCAATGTGGGTGTTGGGTGGAGTGGTCTCTGGATACTCCCCCTTCAGCATCCCTCTACCCTCCCGGTGCCCTGCCACATGTCCTGGCCGGGCCCCACGTCCCTCATGGGCAGTGCCCCCCAGCCCTACTCCATGTGCACTCTTTGTTCCTAAACCATCTTGAGGCCACAGGCTCCTAGACCCTGCCCCAGCTGGGCCACATTTCTTTCCTAGAATGTTGCTTGACTTTTTTCCCCCACCTCTAAACACTTGAAGAGCCCAGGATCATGGTACGTGCTGCTTAAAGAGAAGCAAAAGATGAGTCTGCAGTTTGGGGGCTGGAAAGGTGGGACTTAGGGGATTTGAGCTGGAGCTGTTCTTCCAGGCAAAAGCTGAAACCCCAGTGGAAGAGGGAGGGGTTTGGGCTTAGGAAAGTGGCAGTGGAAATTGACAAGTGGATCCTGGGGCCATAACCCGAGAGATGCTCTGCCCGCAGCTGCTTCTTTGGGATGAGTGAGGACTCACTTCCCAACCTAGGATGCTAAGCAGTCCCAGGGAACAAGGCAGGGGTAGGCAGGTGCTTCCCTGAATCAGGTCACAGCTCTGTCTTTGAATCCCTCAGCCTCGTGTAGCCTCGGGTGGCATGGCTGGTCTTGCCTGTTTAACGAGGGGCATTTGCGGAGCTTGTTGATCCCCATGATGGCTCCACTCACTGGCACCTGGCTTGTGTGTGTCCTCCTGGCTAGCCAGACCCCACTCACTGTGTGTGCACCCACAATCACGCCAGGCTCCCCTTCCAAGTGTGCCCTTCTTTCCTGATACTTACATATCCACACTAACCCCACACCCAGCTGTTCAAACACACCCACAGGCACACAAGCTCACACTCAGTGCCACGTATTACCAAGTGCCCATATGCATTTCCACAAGCACTCTGGCCCACACACGCACACACCCTCCCCCTCCACTCACTCTCACATTCTTTTCTTCCCCAGGAAAGAGTGAGGATGGGCGTCTGTGGTGTTTAATCTGGGCAGACCCCTCCTGGCTCTGTGCTCATGGTGAATTTGGTGAACTCGGTGTGGAGTTGTGCTATGTCAGCTGCCAGCCAATCTCTGCCAACACCTAGACCCTGCAACATTCACTAAAACACAGCAACGAGGATTCACTGCATGCAACTGGGCTAAGGGGTGCCCAGAGGACTGGTGAAACATTGTTTTGGGTGTGCCTATGTGTTTCTGGAAGAGGTTAGCTTTCGACTCCTTAGATAGAATAAGGAAGCTCTGCCCTCACTAATGTAGTGGGCATCCTGATCCATTGAGGGCCCTAATAGAACAAGAAGATGGAGGAAGAGCCAGTTTTTTTCCCTCTCTCTCTCTCTCCTTGAGCTGGGATAGCCATCTTCTCCTGCCCTCAGGCAACACCTGGCTCTGGACCTTGGGACTTACATGAGTTCTCCCAACTTCAGTTCTCAGGCCTTTGGCCTTGGACTCCGTAACAGCATCGCTTTCCTGGGTCTCCATCTTGCAGACTACGGATGATGAGACTTCTCTGCCTCTGTAATTGCATAAGCCAATTTGCATAACAAATGCCCTCTTACATATCTGTCTGTCTATCTATATCCTACTGGTTCTGTTTCTCTAGATGACTCCGACTAATAGTGTCCTTCCCTGAAAACACCCCCATTTTACACATGGAGCAGCAGCTTCCTCCTTGCAACCCAGCTCACACTCATCCTCCTCCTGATATCAGCAGCCTGATTTCTCCTGGGGACCTGCCCTTTCCCTGGTCTCAGTCTACAGGGTTCATCTAGGGCTGACCTCACCCTGGGCTCTGGGAAGTGATTTGGACCTGGCCAAAGACCAGCTTCCTCTGGCCACGGCCACAGTGCAGAGATGGACAGGTGAGCCAGCTTGGCCAATGGAAATGCTGCTTTGCCTGTGGCTGGAACTTTCCAGGAGACTGTTCTCTTGGCTGTACTGGGGGATGGTGAGTCCAGAGCTTCTGGAACCCTGTGTGAGGTGGGATATGCTTCTCTGACACTGGTGCTCCTGGGTCGGCTGTGCCTAGAGGGTGGCCATTCTTGGACTTCCCTGTGGGCACCAATAACCCCCCTTCTGCCCAAATTAGCTGGTGTTGGGCTTCTATCCTTTGCACCCAAAGGCACCTGGAGTAATACCACAGGGAGTTGGGGCAGGGGTGCCGGGCCTTGAAGCAATCTGGGGTGGAGTGGGAGCTCAAGAGTGGTCAGGCTCGATGAGAAGACAGTCTAGTCACTAGAGAAATGGTGAAGCCAGAATTAGAATTCAAGGCTCTCCTTTCCAAATCCCCAGTCTTCCTTCCTGCAGGCTCTGGTGTGAGCCTTCTTCACCACCATCAGTGGCATTGTAGGGGGAGCCAAGGGGCCTCCCCTTTCCACAGGAGAGGCTGGGAGCCCAACCCTCCTCACCCCTCCCTGAGCCAAGGCAGAGCTTGTGCCGGCTTACCTTAATGATGCCTACCAGGCTGTAGGTGTCCCTCTGAGAGTAACCCATGCTTAGAAGATGGCAGCTGGACTACACATCGGGGAGGGGCCAGTGTGGAGTGTGAAGGGCCAGGCTTCTCTGTGGTCTGACGGCTAATAGGTTTACCATGGCTCAGGACAGGGAGAGTGTGGAAGGTCTGCAGGGTTCATGGGCAAGTCAGGTGGTGTCTGGTGTGGTGCCAGCTTTGTTTTACTTATACAGATTGTTCTCATTTCTCCCTAACAAACAGGATCACTTTACATGTAAATAAAATAATGTACTGCAAAACCCACCCTCCCAAAACAGATGTCACCTCTTCCAGGAAGCTTTTCCTGGTCCTATGGGCTGGGTTAGAAGGCTCCTTCCCCCACATTAACTTCTGTGTTTGCTTATAGGTGACATTTGTCACTCAGGACTGGGGATTTGCAGTTGATATCCTGCATGCGTAACGTCCCTGGGGACAAGGACTGTGTCTTATTCACATCTGTCCCTCTGTGTCAGACACATTGCAGATGGTGAGGAAATGTTTCCTGAGGTTCTTGTACATTTCCTAGCTGGACAGACTTGGACAACAACTGGCCATTTTTCTAAGCTTCACTTTCTTCTACCGCAAATGGAGTTCATAAAAATACTTACGCAAAAATTTCTGTGGAAGATTCTATTGATGTCTGGCCCCATATCTCCTTAGCCTGTCTCTGAGTTTACCTGCAGCCACAGTGGACCATTCCAGCTGAGGACGGTTTCCTTTCTCAGGGTCCTGGGCCATCATCTGCTCTGATGGAGGGTGCTCCCTGCCTCACAGGTCACTATGGGGTTTTGTCCCCAGCCTGCAAGTGCAATTCAGGACTTCAGGGGAATTACCATCCCCAGTGGTAACCCCCTAGTCAATGGAGATGGGACCCGATGAGGAAGGGAAGCAGAGGAGAAAAGCACCAGCCTCCTCCTCCTTCCTTGGATGGAACAATTCTGAGTTGCCCTATGTAGTTTCCCAGAGGGTACCCCTCAAAGCAGAGCTGCAATTGCCTACAGAGGTGACCAGCTCATCAGCACACCATTCACTGGCCCAGCTCTTTTCTGCTTCCCAATCTGTTACTTATTCTTTCTGGGACAATCTTGACTGCACTAGTTCTGGTCTTTGGGTCTGCTTTAGAAAAATGGAAATAGAGACAGTTCTGAGAGCAAAACAAAACAGTTCACAAAACAGTTCACCTACAGAGCTTATCACTGTGCCTGGCATATGGTAAGGGCCTCATCACTGTAGGCTATTCTGGCTACTATGCTTACCCTAATTACACTATCAACATTGTCACCGCCACCACCACTATGATCATCAAGGACATGCCTTCTCTTTAGGACTGAAGCTGCCTAACTTAATGAGGATAGATTCCACCCATATCATCCCCATCTCCTCACCTCAGAATGTGGGTCAGGAATTTGGTCCATCTAAGTTGCAGATCAGATGCCTATCAGATGTCCCGGGAACTCGTCCCTGGTCTTGGCACCTGCTGGAGGCCCTGGTGCAGCTGCCTTTTCTGCCTTTGAACTGTAAGGTAGGGACTCAAGTGTCCCCCTTGGAGGATAGCCAGGGGAGTCCACCCCTCCCTGCGAGCCTGGCAGTCCCCTGCAGCCGGGTTTCAGCAGGAAGATCCAGCGATTTGCAGAAGGCAGTCATTTTCTGGGCCCAGATGGCTGCACCCTCAGCCCTCCCCAATCAAGATGTGCACATCCCTCCTGCTCTACGGTCCAGTGATTAAAGCAAACATATTCAAAGCAATGAATTGAGCCAAATCAAAGGAAAGACGAAGAATGCATAAAACCCCAGCAGTTTAAATTTCATTTTGGAATATCAAAGGAATATTGAAATATAGGAATCTCAAATACCAATTCATTGCTTAAAAAAATGTTTTGCATTTACAGACTCAATTTCAATGGGATGAAGCCTGCTGTCTTTCAGAGGCTCCCATATAATACAAACTTCAGTGGGTTTAAAGGAAACAGATTGGAAACTTGAGGCACAGATAGGTTTTCTTTTTCCCTTTTATGCCCAGCTGTGAAGGGTCTAAATTGCAGGGAGACCCAGAGATATTCACTGATTTATGGTTGAGGTCATCTGGCCTCATGGAGGAGCTCCTGTGTGCCTCGCGTCACATAGGTGCTGAGAGAAGCACAGAGAGAGAAAAAGAGCAGTATGGCATGGTTCCCACCTTCCAGAAACCTCTGTTCTCTCAAATAAGACTGATCCAACCACGCATGGTGGCTCACATTGCAACGTGAGGAGCTGGGAGGACTTCTCTCCAATGAAACAGCCAAAACTGGTTTAAAAAAAAAAAATTTAAAGCAACTATTAAAAATCTCTAAAAATTGCCCTGAGGGCATACAGCAAATGAAAGAAAACATTTAAGATAATCTGAGAAATCTGTGCTGACTGATTCACAATCCACTCCCTCCTCTCCTCTTCCAGTTAAGCAGCTCAGAAGCTCCACTCTGGCAGGTGTGGCCAAGAACACAAGACCTCTACCTTCCACCCCTCAGGAGGGGCCTGCCCCCAGCATTTCTCCTCCTCTTCAGCTCTGTGCTGCAGACTCTGCTCTGGGCAAGAGCAGCTGAGAGGTCCGGGGCTGTCTTCCTCAGGTTCGTAGAGTGGATGTCCTACACCCAGCCCCAATTTGTAGGGTGGAAGTGCTACCCAGGAGCTGCAGGCCAAGATTACTAAGGCCCGAATCACCCTTACCCCAGTTCCTGATAAGGTGGAAGCTTCACAAGGCAGAAAATCAACAAGAAAATAAAAGGCCTGAACAGCATTATAAACCAACAAAATCTAACACACATGCAAATAACACTCCACCCAACAACATAAGAATACTCAAGCTCACAATGCAAACTCTGCCAAATATTTAAAGAATTAATATCAATTCCTCACAAAGTCTTTTGAAAAAAGGCGAGAGGTGAGGTAACACTTCCTAAGTCATTCTGTGATGCTAGTCTTACCATGATACTAAAACCAAAGATATTACAAGAAAAGAAAGCTACAGACCAACATCTCTTAGGAATATGAAGGCAAAACCCTCAATAAAATAATAGCTAACTCAATCCAGCAACATATAAAAAAGCTTATACATGATGGCCAAGTGAAATTTATCTCAGAAATGCAAGGTCGATTCAATATCCAATTCAATTAATATAATACATCTTATAAATAGAATGAAGAACAAAAACTACACGTATATCTTAGTAAGGGCAAAAAATACATTTGACAAATTCTAACACCATTTCATGATAAAAACTCAGTGAACTGGAAACAGTATGGAATGTCCTCAAACTGATAAAGAATGGTGAAAACCCCACAATCAACATCATACTTAATGGTGAAAGATTGAATGCCTTCTTGATAAGATCAAGAATAAGACAAGGATCTCTGTTCTTGCCCATTCTATTCAGCATTCTGAGGTTCTATTCAGGGCAATCAGGCAAGAAAATGAAATATAAGTCATTCCAATTAGGAAGAAGTAAAACTATCTATATTTGCAAGTGACATGATCTTATATGTCAAACTCCCAACAAATCCTCTGAAAACTTATTAGGACCAATAAACAAGTTCAGCCAGGTTACAGGGTAAAAGATCAATATACAAAAATCAATTAGCAATAAGCAACTTGAAAATGACATTTAAAAAACAATTTTATTTATAATAGCATCAGAAAGAATAAAAATACTTAAGGATAAATTTAACAAAAGAAGTGTGAAGTTTATACCCCCAAAATGACAAAACATTGTTGAAAGAAATTAAGGAAGACTTAAATAAATGGAAAGGCATCGCATGTTCATTGGAAGACTTAACCTTATTAAGATAACAATACTGCAAAAATTTGTCTGCAGATTCTGTGCAATCCCTATCAAAATTCAAGGTGGCATTTTTTCAGATATTGATAAGCTGATTCTAAAATTCATATGAAAATTCAAGGGGTCCGGGATAGCCAAAACAATCTTGAACAGGAATAACTAAGTTAGAAGACCCACACTTCCTCGCCTTCAAAACTCACTACAAAGCTACAGTAATCAAGGTAGAGTGGCACTGGCATAAGAATAGACATATAGATCAATGGACTAGAATTAAGAGTCAGTCTTCAAATTTACAGTTAATTGATTTTCAACATGGTGCCAACACATGGGGAAAAAATAGTCTCTTCAATAAACAGGGGTGGGACAACTAGATATCTACATGCAAAAGAATGAAGTTGGACCCCTACCTCACATCATATCCAAAAAATTAACACGAAATGAATTAAAGAACTAAATATAAGGGCTAAAACTATACAACTCTTAAGAAATATATGAATAAGTTATTGTGAACTTGGGTTAGTCAAAGTCTTCTTAGATATCATGCCCAAAGCACAGTGGCCTAAGGAAAAAAAAATGGAAATTTATAAAAATTTAAAAGCTTTGTACTACAAAGAGCATGATCAAAAATAATAAAAAAAACAACTCACATAGTGGGAGACAATATTTACAAATCATAGATTTGACAAGCATTTGGGCCCTGAATATTTAAAGAACTCTTATAATTCAATAGTAAAAAGACAAAACCCAATTTAAAAAAGACCAAGGATATAAATAGACATTTCTTCAAGGAAGGTATATAGTAGCCAATGATCATATGAAAAGATGCTCAATATCATAGTTCACCAGGGACACAAATCAAAACCACAGTGAGAGACTACTTCACACTACTAGGACGGAACCCTCATTATACATTGCTGATGGGAATGTAAAATGGTATGACCACTTTGGAAAACAGTTTGGTGGTTCCTCAAGTGGCTAAATAGAGTTACCATGTGACCCAGCAATTCCACCCTTAGATATAAACCCAAGAAAGGTAAAAACATGCATCCACACAAAAGTCTGTAAATGAATGTTCACAGCCACATTATTCTTAATAGCCAGAAAACAGAAACAACTCCAAATGACTATCAATTGATAAATGAATAAACAAAATGTGGTCTATCCATACAATGCAATATTTTTTTTTCGAAGAACTATAAAGTCGTGCCATTTATTGATGATGTTTATAAATAAATGCTTTGGTAATTTTAAGGATTAGAAAAACAATAGACACTTGACCATTCAAATTAAGCATGCTTATATCCTGGTTAAAGTTGAAAACATTTTTTAAAGGCAATTCACATACCTTCCTTGGATTTGTCAGGGATGGCAGGTATATACAGTGGGCTAGTAGATGAGGATATTCTACAAACCGTTGCTATTTAAGACATTTGTATTTTAATGTGAAATATATTAAAAGGTGGGAAGAGTGCTTGAGCCCAGGAGTCCAAGTTTGCAGTGATCACACCACTGCACTCCAGCCTGAATGCTATTGCAAAAAAAAAAAAAAGATATTTCTATTTATGATTTAGAAGTAGACTAAGTAGGCTAATTGTTAAGAATTTTTGGCCAGGTGCGGTGGCTCACGCCTGTAATCCCAGCACTTTGGGAGGATGAGGCAGGTGGATCACGAGGTCAAGAGATCGAGATAATTCTGGCCAATATGGTGAAACCCTGTCTCTACTAAAAATACAAAAAATTAGCCGGGCATGGTGGCACATGCCTGTAATCCCAGCTACTTGGGAGGCTGAGACAGGAGAATCGCTTGAACCCAGGAGGCAGAGGTTGCGGTGAGCCAAGAATGCACCATTACACACCAGCCTGGGCAACAAGAGTGAAACTCCATCTCAAAAAAAAAAAAAAAAGATTTTTTTTGTTTTTGTTTTTGTTTTTTTTTTCTTTTCTTTTTTTTATTGCATTTTAGGTTTTGAGGTACATGTGAAGAACATGCAAGACTGTTGCATAGGTACACACATGGCAGTATGATGTGCTGCCTTCCTCCCCATCACTTGTATCCGGCAATTCTCCCCATGCTGTCTCTCCCCAACTCCCCACCCCCGCCGTCCCTCCCCTATTTCCCCCGGACAGACCCCAGTGTGTGATGCTCCCCTCCCTGTGTCCATGTGTTCTCATTGTTCGACACTCACCTATGAGTGAGAATATGCAGTGTTTGACTTTCTGTTCTTGTGTCAGTTTGCTGAGAATGATGGTTTCCAGGTTCATCCATGTCCCTACAAAGGACACAAACTCATTGTTTTTTATGGCTGCATAGTACTCCATGGTGTATATGTGCCACATTTTCCCTGTCCAGTCTATCATCAATGGGCATTGGGGTTGGTTCCAGTTCTTTGCTATTGTAAACAGTGCTGCAATGAACATTCGTGTGCATGTGTCCTTATAGTAGAACAATTTATAATCCTTTAGATATATACCCAGTAATGGGATTGCTGGGTCAAATGGAATTTCTATTTCTAGGTCCTTGAGGAATTGCCACAGTGTCTTCCACAATGGTTGAACTAATTTACACTCCCACCAACAGTGTAAAAGTGTTCCTATTTCTCCACATCCTCTCCGGCATCTGTTGTCTCCCAATTTTTTAATGATCGCCATTCTAAGTGGTGTGAGACGGTATCTCAGTGTAGTTTTGATTTGCATTTCTCTAATGACCAGTGATGATGAGCATTTTTTCATATGTTTGTTGGCCTCATGTATGTCTTCTTTTGTAAAGTGTCTGTTCATATCCTTTGCCCACTTTTGAATGGGCTTATTTGTTTTTTTCTCATAAATCTGTTTTAGTTCTTTGTAGATTCTGGATATTAGCCCTTTGTCAGATGGGTAGATTGCAAAATTTTTTTCCCATTCTGTTGGTTGGGAACACTCTAATGACTGTTTCTTTCACTGTGCAGAAGCTATGGAGTTTGATCAGGTCCCATTTGTCTATTTTGGCTTTTATTGCCAATGCTTTTGGTGTTTTGGTCATGAAGTCCTTGCCTATGCCTATGTCCCGAATGGTTTTTCCTAGGTTTTCTTTTAGGATTTTTATGGTGTTAGGGCTTATGTTTAAGTCTTTAATCCATCTGGAGTTAATTTTAGTGTAAGGTGTCAGGAAGGGGTACAATGCAATATTATTAGGCAACAAAAGGAAATGAAGTACCAATACATGCAACAGTGTGGATGAACTTTGGAAACACTATGCTAAGTGAAAGAAACCAGTCACAAAATACTTCATCTTGTGTGATTCCATTCATATGAAATGCCCAGAACAGACAAATCTATAGAGACCAAAAATAGATTAATGGTTGCCTGGAGCTGATAGAGGTGGGAGGGAAATGGGGAGTGATTGCTAATGGATAGAGTTTCTTTCTTTGGGTGAAAATGTTTTTAATTTAAATTTAGATGATAATGTTTGTACACTGTATGACTACACTAGAAACCCCTGAACTGTACACTTTTTTATTTCATTTTTTATTGAAACATAATATATTTACATATTTATGGGGTACAGCAATGTTTCCATATGTGTCTACATTGTATAACAATCAAATAAGGGTAATATGTTTATCCACCACTGAAAATAAATATCATTTCTTTATGATAAGAACATTCAAAACCCTCTCTTCTAATTATTTTGAAATATACAATACAATATTATTAACCATAGTCACCCTACTGTGCAATAGAACACCAGAAGTTCTTTCTCTTCTCTATCTGTAATTTTGTATCTCCTGACCAATCTTTCCAAATCCCTCTCTTCCCCTTGTCCTTCCCAGGCTCTGGTGACCACTATTCTACTCTGTATTCCTATGAGATCACCTTTTTAAAATTCTGCAAACAAGTGGGATCATGTGGTATTTGTCTTTTGTGTGCCTGGTTTATTTTACTTATTTTTATTTATTTTAATTTTTAATTTTTTTGAGATGGAGTCTCATTCTGTTGCCCAGGCTGGATTACAGTGGTGCGATCTTGGCTCACTGCAACCTCCACCTCCCAGGTTCAAGCGATTCTCCTGCCTAAACTTCCTGAGTAGCTGGGATTACAGGTGTGCTCCACCATGCCCATCTAATTTTTTTTGTATTTTTAGTAGAGATGAGGTTTCACCATGCTGGCCTGGCTGGTCTCGACTTCCTGACCTCAAGTCATTCACCCACCTCAGCCTCCATAATGTCTTCCAGGTTCATCCATGGTGCTGAACATGAGAGGATTTCATTCCTATTTTTATGGCTGAGAAATATTCTATTGTGTATATATATCACATTTTCTTTATCCATTCATCATTGATGGACACTTAGGTTGATTCCATATCTTGGCTATTGTCAATGGTACTGTAATAAAAAGAGGAGAGCAGATATCTTTTCTAAATACTGATTTCATTTTCTTTGGAGAAATGCCCAGCAGTAGGATTGCTGGGTCATATGTAGTTCTATTGTGTGTGTGTGTGTTTTAGGAACTGCCACACTTTTCCATAGTGGCTATACTAGTTTATTTCCACTTCTCCTCATCCTCACCAGCATTTATTTCTTGTCTTTTTGATAATAGCCATTCTGACAGGTGATATTTCATCGTGGTTTTGATTTGCATGTCCCCAGTGATTTGTAATGTTGAACATTTAAAACATATACTTGTTGACTATTTGTATGTCTTCTTTTGAGAAATGCCTATTCAAGTCTTTTGCCCATTTTTTAATAGAATTATTTGTTTGTTTTTGCCATTGAGTTGTTTGCATTCCTTATATATTCTGGATGTTACTCCTTTTTGAGATGCAGTTTGCAAATGTTTTCTCCCATTCTGTGGACTGTCTCTTCACTCTTTTGTTTTCTTTGCTGTGCAGAAGCATGTTAGTTTGATGTAATCCTATTTGTCCATTTTTGCTTTTGTTGCCTGTTTTTTTTTTTTTTGAGATCTTATCCAAAAAATCCTTGCCCAGACCAATGTTATGAAGCATTTTCCTCATGTTTTCTTCTAGTTTTAAACTTTCCTGTCTTACATTTAAGTCTTTAATCCATTTGGGGTTGGTTTTTGTGTATGGTGAGAGATAGAGTCTAAATTGCATTCTTCTGTGTGTGGTTATCCAGTGTGCTGGCACCATTTATTGAAGAGACTGCTCTTTCCCCTGCATTGAAAATTGGTTGGCTCTAAGTATGTGGATTTATTTCTGTACTATCTATTCTGTTTAGCAGGTCTATGTGTCTACCTTTAGCCCAATACCATGTTGTTTTGTTGCTATAGCTTTATAGTATATTTTGAAGTCAGGTAGTGTGATACCTCCTGAACTGTCCTTTTTGCTCAGGATTGCTTGGGTATTTGGGGTCTTCTATGGTTTCATATGAAGCCCACAGCTGACATCATACTGAATGGGTAAAAGTTGAAAGATTTTCCTCTAAGATCTGGAACAAGACAAGAAAGCCCACTTTTACCACTTTTATCCAACATACAACTAGAAGTCCTAGCCAGAGCCATTAGTCAAGAGAAAGAAATAAAAAGCATCTGAATTGAAAAGGAGCTCTTGTCATGTGCCAAAGCCTGGAGATACAGAGGGTAAAGGCACAGTCCCTGCCCCTAGGAGCTTGCAGACTTGACCTGTGGCAGAGGTAGACATATGGCTGGATCATCTCAGTGCAATGTTGTGTGTTCTTCTGCTGGAAGCTTCTAGAGGGCAGGATACTAGCTCTCCAAGCTCTGCATTGCCAGTAGTGCTTGGCACCAAGCATGGCACCTTCTGGTGCTGGATAGATATTCACTAAGTGTTATCAAATTGAATTTGTCTTGTGGCTTGGAGGTGCAGATAATTTCAGCTAGAAAGTTCAGATTGGGGCACACATGGAGAAAGCTCTCATGCTTCTCCTCATTCTCCACAATGATGGCTGGAGACTGCAACTGGCACATGGGAGCTTGGCAACACCTTCCAATGGTAAAGATGCTATGACATGTGAAACCCAGCAGCCTACCTCAGTTTCCCCAGTGAAGCCTTTTTCCTGGCTGAGGTTTGGTAGCCATGGGAATTCAGAAGACAATGCTGAATGGACAAGGCCTTCTCACTGATAGCGACACTGTACATCTATCGGGGCTGGACAAGGGTTCTGTGCTCACTCTTCCACCCAGTAGCGTTGGGGCTGCGAGCTGCCATCTGCCCTGGGGAACCACTCTGGGAATCTGCTGTGTTCTGGGGTTGCTTCCTCAGGGTTCTGCCTGGCTGATTTGTGTCTCTTCCCTAGGGCCCTCTTCTCCAGATGGGGTAGCCTAGAAGACCCTGTAGCTTCACAATTGACCCCTTTCTTGGAACCCCTCTGTCTGTGGGCACAGGGAGGCCAGATGGTTCAGTGAAAAGCCATGAGCCTCCAGGAGACCTATGTGCAAATCATCACCCTAGGACTTACCAGCTGGGTGGCTGTAACCACAGAACTGCTTAGAATCTCAGCCTGCTGTCAGCTGGCTGGAAATAATCCTTTCTGCCGAGGCCCCAGCAAGATTATTCATGAAATCCTGTAAAAGTGCTCTGCAAACTCTACGTGCTATGCAAAGGCAAATTAACTATTACAGAGGGAACCCTTCCTTCCTTCCTTCCTTCCTTCCTTCCTTCCTTCCTTCCTTCCTTCCTTCCTCCCTCCCTCCCTCCCTCCCTCCCTCCCTCCCTTCCTCCCTTCCTTCCTCCCTCCCTCCCTCCCTGCCTCTCTCCCTCCCTTCTTTCTTTCCTTCTGTCTTTCTCTTTCGACAGTCTTGCTCTGTTGCCAGGCTGGAGTGCAGTGGTACAATCTTGGCTCACTGTAACCTCTGCCTCCTGGGTTCAAATGATTCTCCTGCCTCAGCCTCCTGAGTAGCTGGGACTACAGCCATGTGCCACCACACCCAGCTAATGTTTGCATTTTTAGTAGAGATGAAGTTTCACCATGTTGCCCAGGATGGTCTCCATCTCTTGACCTCATGATCCGCCCACCTCGGCCTCCCAAAGTGCTGGGATTGCAGGCATGAGCCACTATGTCTGGCTGGAACTTTGTTTCTTTACATTCAGCCACATTCACAAAAGGGTGGCAAGAAGTGCTTGGCTCCACTAAAACATTCATGACCTTGAAAACCATCGTCATTCTTCCTCAAGTGGTCCCTCTTCAACCTGTTTCCCTGTACCACCTGCTGTGGCTCCCAGCAGCACCCCTTTAGTTGGGGATGCCTTTGGAATTCCTGCTCATCTTTCAGTGCCCAAGAAAATGCCACTCAATGCCTCTGACACCTCCTCCTTCCTGGAGAAATGAATTCCTTCTTCTCTGATACATCCTTCCTTGGCTTAAAACCCTTCTGGGGTCCCTTTGTTCTCGGGATGAAGCCCTTTTCCCCTTTCTCTTCCAGGTTTCAAGGCCCTCCATGAGGTCCCCCTGCCTACCTGGCCGCCCTGGCCCCTCACACTGCCTGCTCACACCCGGCTCTCTTCCTCCCTCCTTTGTCCTCCCTGACAGTCCCTTCTGCTTTCTTAGTCCTCTTTACTCCTAGGGCTCCACTTAGAAGGGGTCTTCTCCAGGAAGCCCCGCTTGTGGGCTCCCCTACCATCCAGGCTCATCCCGGTTACTGCACCCCCCTGCTCTCTTGAAATGGAAGGTTTACGGGTCTGTGTCTCTCACCCTTGAAAGGGAAGAATTATGCCTTGTTCTTGGTTGTGGCTTCTCATCTAGGACAGAGCTTGGCCCTAGGATGTTTTGCCAAGTGAATGAATGAATGAATGAATGAGAGCATCACCCTTGGATCAGGCTGCCTTGATTGGCACTGCAAACTCTGTTGGCTGCAATGCCAAATCCAGTCTCCCCATCCTGGTATCTGTGCTGTATGGAGGTAAGTCAGGAGCAAATCCTGATGGGACTGAGGTGATTATGTTTATCTATTTTTCCTTGCCAGTGACTGATTTGGGGATGAGTGCATGACCTGATTCTCCCAATGAGAAGCAAGGAGAAGTCTGAGAAGGAGGCGTACAGGAAAGGGTGCTCCTTGCTCCTAATGAATGGGGTGCAGGTCCTGTGTTCTACATCTGTGGATCCATCAAGGTTGTATAGCAGGAAGAAAAAATAGTAAGGCCCTGGGCTGGAGGGGGATGCTGTGGCTGTGACAAGTTGGCTCACTGGACCCCGTGTGAGAATGGTTGTGGCATTGCTGGGGAGAGGTGGCTGTCTCGCAGTGGTGTCTGCCATCAACCAATGTGGTTGGTGGGAGTAAGGAAACCCCTCCATGGTGCCAAGACATGACTTGACAAGTATCAGAAACAGCTCCCTCTCAGCCCAAGATCATCTGCACAACCAGGGTGAATCAAATATACATTTAGATGACTTGGAGTCACTGGTGTTTGTACATGTTCATAAGCTTGAGACAAAAATATGTATGTTTCAGATTTGTTTCATGTACATGGAAATAGTATCACATTGGTTGTAACTTCGTAAGTCTGGGAGCTCAGGCCCCAGATCTGCAGCTTAAGATAAAACCAGGCAATTACCAAGGCAGGCCACTGCCTGGACCAGCTTCAGACAGAGCCCCAGCAGCCATAATTGTGGACTCCAGTGGAACGGAGATGTTCCAAGAATGTTTGCAACCACTTGGATTGCATCACCCTCTTTCTGGGCCCCTGGCTGAGGCTTCCTACCACAGGACAGCGGCTTTCCTTGTGGAGAGCAGGCAGGGATTTCCAGAGCCTTCCCCGGGGGCCCTAAGCGTCCCTGCCCCACTCAGTGGCTGCCAATGCCATCCAGCTTGTCTCAGAGGAAGGGAGAATGAGGCTCCTAAGACTGTCCATACCACCAAAACCGGAAGGAGGAGAGATAACGCCAAGAACAGGAACTCAGTTTCCCCTGACAACTGGAAGTCCTCTTTGCCCCTCCTTGCAAAGAAATGATTTCCCAAAACTTCTATGGTCCTCAGCCCTCCTTTTCAGGAAAGAGGAGACTTCTTAAGACATGCTAAGAGACCCCTATTTTTCCTTTCTCACCTCAGAGAAGTTGAAGATGGAATAAACTATAAAGGCCACTGAAGACAACTTTCTTTGAACACAGAAGCATTGTGTTGTCCAAAAAGAAAAAAAAAAAATCACAGTATCAGCTGGGATTCCATGGGCATAAAGATCCACTAAGACAGATCCAAGCTCCCCTTCCATATTCTGTGTGAATGCAGTGCCCACCTTACAGTTTCTGGGGGTACTGGAGGGCTAGACTCCCACATTGCCGTCAGGCTCAGAGGTGCTGCCTCAACTCATCTGACCTAGTTTAGTGATTTTTCTTTCTGTTCTGCCCATGCACCTGGGGCCCTTGGGGACCTCAGTTCACTCTCTTGGTTTACTCACAATCACACTGATATGGTTTGGATCTGTGTCCCCACCCAAATCACATGTTCAAATGTAATCCACAGTGCTGGAGGTGGGGCCTGGGAGGAGGTGATTAGATCATGAGGGTGGTTGCTAATGGTTTAGCACCAACCCCCTAGTGCTGTTCTGGTGATAGAGTTCTCAGGAGATCTGGTTGTTGAAAAGTGTGCCGCACCTCCCCCTGACTTCCTCCTTCTCTGGACATGTAAGATGTGTCTGCTTCCCCTTTACCTTTCACCATGATTGTAAGTTTCCTGAGGCCTCCCCAGAAGCAGAAGTTGTTGTGTTTCCTAGACAGCCTACACAACCATGAGCCAATTAAACCTCTTTTTTTTTTAGAAATCACCTAGTCTTGGCTGGGTGCGGTGGCTCACACCTATAAACTCAGCACTTTGGGGGGCCAAGGCGGGTGGATCACCTGAGGTTGGGAGTTTGAGACCAACCTGACCAACATGAAAAAACCCTGTCTCTACTAAAAATACAGAATTAGCGGGTATGGTGGTGCATGCCTGTAATCCCAACTACTCAGGAGGCGGAGGGAGGAGAATCACTTGAACCTGGGAGGCAGAGGTTGCAGTGAGCTGAGATTGCGGCATTGCACTCCAGCCCAGGCAACAAGAGCAAAACTATGTCTCAAAACAAAACCAAAACAAAACAACACAACACAAAACAAAACAAAACCTACTCTCAGGTATTTCTTTATAGCAATGTGAGAAGGAACTGACACACACACACATTTACTCACAGTCCCACTGCCTTTGAGTGTGTGTCAGATTTTATTCAGTAACATTTGCTTAAATATTAACAAGCTTAGAATTAAATATTAGTTTTTTCAGCATATAAATTTTGGGCAGGTACAATTTAGTCCATAACACCTAGCAAACTTGCTGAACTTGTTAATCTGATAAATTTGTGCAGACATTCTCTTAGGCTCCAGATGAACAAGAATATTATCTGTGAATAACAACACTTGTGTTTCCTCCTTTCCAATGTTTACACCCTTTCTTTTTTTCCTTACTTTCTGCCTTGGCTGGGACCTCCAGTAAATGTTAAATAGAAACAATGAAAGCAGAAATTTTGTCTTATTTTGGTTTTAAAAAGAAAGACTAATATTTCATCACTGAGTAGGATGTTTGTACAGGTTTTTGACAGATGCTCTTTGTCAATTTAAGAAAATTCCCTTCACAGTGTCTAAGGGTTTCTACCATGAATTGAATTTGAATCAAATGTTTTTTCTGCAAATGTTGAGGGCCTTCCTCTTTCTTCTCCTTCTTCTCAGAGGCATTGAGAAGATCCAACCAGATCTCCTGAGAACTCTATCACTAGAACAGCACTAGTGGGATGGTGCTAACACATTAGAAACTGCTCCCTTACCCATTTCTTCATGCAAAATCACTCTACAGTCCATTTGCTTCATCTTTCCTTTTTAGTCCCTACCTGAGGCTGATCTGTCACATTCAAGTGCTTCTTTCAAATACCAAAGCAATTTCCACTCAGGAGAGTGAGTGAGTTTAGAGGATTTTCGCAGAGTCACATGGCTAGTGAGTGCTGTCGGCGGACTAAAACGCCAGGATTGCTGCTTCGTGGTTCGGATCAGGGGAAGGAGCAGGGTGGAGATCCTACTGCTGGGGAACTCAGTAAAGAGAAGGAGCGGCCATTGATTCTTTTTCCCTCTCTGTGGCAGGCAGCTTCCGCAGCAGCCTCAGTGATCCCACCTCCTGGTACTCATCCCCTTGTATAGTCCCTTCCCCTTGCGTGTGGGCTGGATCTAGGGACTTACTTCTAAAAAATAGAATATGGCAGAAATAGTGGCATGCCACTTTCAAGATTAAATAATAAAAAAAGACTGTGGTTTCGTCTTGAATGTGGGCTGTCTTACTGTTTGGGGCTGCTTGCTGTGGGGGAAGTTTGCTGCTGTATTGTGGGTCACCCTATGGAGAGGCCCAGATGAGGAGAACTGAGAAAGCCAACAGCCAGTGATACACAGAGACCTATGTGAGTGAGCTTGCAAGCAGATCTCCTCCGGTTGAGTCTTCAGATGAAACAGCAGCCACAGCCATGCTGATTTCTGACCTATGGAAACTGTGAAATAATACATGTTTATTGTTTTAAGCTGCTAAATATTGGGAAATAACAGGTCAATATTATTCATGAATAGAAATGCAAAAATCCTAAACAAAATATTAGTTAACCAGATCCAGAAAGGTCTAAAAAAGAAAAAAAAATGCATAATTTAATCTACATCTAGTATTCCAGATATGCAAAACAGAATCAACATTAGAAAATGTATTGGGAAAATTCACCATATTAACAGCTTAAAGGAGACAGACCATATGGTGATCTCAATATTTGCAGAAAAAACATTTGATTAAATTCAATTAATGGCAGAAATCCTTAGCAACTGTGAAGGGAATTTCCTTAAGTTGATTAAGAGTAGCTGCCAAAAATCTGTACCAAATATCCTACTCAATGGTAAAATGTTAAAATCTTTACCTTCAAATTAAAATAAGACAAACATTTCTGCTATCACTTCTTCTATTTAACATTTGATGGAGGTTCTAGTCAATGTAGAAAGTAAGGAAAGAAAAGAAAGAGTGTAAATATTGTAAGGGAAGAAAAGGGAGTGTCGTTATTCACAGATAATATTCTTGTCCATCTGGAAAACCTAAGAATCTCTGCACAAGTTTATCAGAATTAATGACAGAGGTTAGCAAGTTTGCAAGATATTGTGAACTAAATTGTGTCCCCCACAAATTTATATGTTGAAACCCTGACCCCTAATGTGACTGTATTTGAAGATATGACCTTTAATGAGAGTATTAAGGTTAAATGAGGTCATAAGGGTGGGGCCCTAATTCGATAGCACCGGTGCCCTTATGAGAAAAGGAAAAGACACTAGAGATCTCTCTCCTTCCATGTGCACACAGAGGAAAGGCCTTGTGAGGACACAGCAGAAAGGAAGCTGTCTGCAATAGAAGAGAGAGATTTCACCAAAACCAAGCCTGGAGACACCTTGATCTTGAACTTCTAGTCTCTAAAACTGTGGTACATTTCTGTTCTCTAAGCCACCCAGTCTGTGGCATTCTGTTATAGCAACCCTACCAAACTATACACTAGATATA
This sequence comes from Cheracebus regulus, assembly GCA_963574635.1. Taxonomy (NCBI): domain Eukaryota; kingdom Metazoa; phylum Chordata; class Mammalia; order Primates; family Pitheciidae; genus Cheracebus; species Cheracebus regulus. The sequence continues at coordinate 22,343 of CAUYQU010003285.1, read as the reverse complement.
AAGGCAATTTATGCAAATATTGGTCACATTTTTATATACCAACAATGAACAGTTAGAAAAGCAATACAAATATAGTACTTGCAGCAATAACAAAAATTAAAGTACCTTGGAATAGAACAAACAAAATAGTTCAAGATTTAGTAGGTAACTTTAAAAATGTAGTGAAAGGCATGAAAAATAAGTAAATTGAGGGAGATGACATCGATATGGATGGGATGATGTAATATTTCATAAACATCAGTTCCTTCCAAATTGATTTATTGATCAAAAGCCATTTTTATCAAACTCTGAAAGGTTTCCCTTTTTGCTATTTTTTTCTTGGAAGAAATTTGACAGTTGATTTTAAAATTTATATAAAAAATCCAGAGACCAAGAATAGTAAAGAGCCTCCTGAAGAAGAAACAGCAATCAGGATGACTTGCCCTGGCAGGTATCAAGAATGTAAAATGATTGTAACTCAAACAGTGTAGCATATGTACAAGGACAGACAGACAAAAGGAACAGAAAAAGATATCCAGGAACAAACTAACGCCTTGTGCAGATCTGGTATGTGACACGTTGGCAGGCAGGGCAAAGGAAAGAAAGCTTGCACTGGTCAATACATGGAGCTGGAACAACTGGTAATTTAAATTGGAACAAGAAAATGAGTGTCACCTCCACAGAGGGATCAAGCACTTGAATATGCAAGGCAAGCATTCTAATGTTTTAGCACAAAACTTCAGAGACGATTTTGATGAAGTTGGAGTTTTGTCAGTCTTTCCTTTTAAGGCTTGCAGTTTGTTTTTTGGTGTCATCTTTAAGAAATCTGTCTCTACCCAAAGGTTGTAAAAAGAGAAGTTCTGATTGTCAAAAGATTTCATGAAAAGTGAAAAGACAAGCTCCAAACTATAAAATATTTTTAAAAATCATAATTGACATGAACTTAGCATCTAGAACATCACTATTCAATAGAAGTAACATGGAAAGTATATAGGTAGTTTTAGAATTTTTAGTAGCTGCAATTAAAGACAAAAAAAAGAAACAGGTATAATTTTAATATTAATATTAATAGATGTAATAAAGTGTTTGACATAATATTTTACACTGCTTCAGATTTTAAATATGACTAAACTTTTAGTTCCTCAGTAGTACTTAGTTCCTCAGTATTTCCCACAGTGGTGGCTGAGACTTTGCTCATAATTGTCTACATGCCCAACTTTTGGAACCAAGATTACATTTTTTTAATGATTCAGATACATACCCTTTCTCAGTTTCCTGTATTTAGAGAATAGGAACAGAATTATTTTATTCTGGAAGTTAAAATTTTAGTTTTAAATGTTAAGAAAACTTTGAACGTGGAAAAAATAATTCGTAATCCCACCTTGGACATTCCTGTGTAACCCTTGCAAACACCCTCCACACTATACACATTGCACATGTGTGTACACACATGCACAGTCACATTGTTGCCCTTCAGACTAGGTTAAGTTCAGTCCTGTTTGCCTGCTGAGAGCCCCACACTCTTCAATGTGAGTGTATCCCCAGCACTTAGTACACAGAAAGTGAGCAATAAAGATTTGTTGAATAACTGGGGTCTGAGACCTGTAGATTCTATTTTTAAACATGCATTATTATGTCAAAACACATTTTCAATTTGTCTTCATAGTGATCCTACCCAAAGGCTGAATAGCATTTCATGGAGTTCTGTGCACACCGTCCCAAGCCTTTGGCATGTAATGAGTAGCTCTGTAAGTATCACATCACAGACAACACTGCAAGGGACATCTCCGTGCACACAGCTTTATCTTCTATTGAATTATGTCTTTAGCATGCTATTTCAAGGGTGGTGATACTAGCCCAAAGCCTGGGATTATATTTACAGCTCTTGCGATATGTTGCCAAATTGCTTTCCAAAAAGGTCATACCCTCTGCACTGGATCTGGGTTACAATGTAACATTGCTAGCAGTTTTACTAGCAGTTTGTCTACTGTTAAAACAATTTCTTTTGCTAAATACAGTGGATTGCTTAAGAGTTGCACTTGGTTACATGTTTATATTTTGTTTCATCAGACTTGCTTGTATTTTTCATCTGAAATTTTCTCTTTGGCTTCAAAGCTGAGAAAATAATTACCCCTTCAGCACCTGACAAATATTCGATTCCCTTTTTCTTTGCTAGGTTGTTTTTTTAAATAATCTAATTTTATGTATAGCTTTCTAACTGAAAAAATAATCTATCAGCATTGCAGAAAATTTTAAAATAAAGAAAAACATTGGTCATAATACCACCACCTCATCAGAGAGCTATTATTTTTAGTCCCTTTCAGTATTTTTCCATAGGCATACATATTTCACATAGTTTTAGGAATGAGCAGAGATGATTGTACATTCTGCTTTTTCACTTAACATCATGGCATAAGCATTTTTCCGTTAAGATCATGCTTAAGAAGACATTTTGCCTCTTGTCTTCTTAAGCATGATCTTAATGGCTACATAGTATTTCACTGAGTGAATATACCCTGTAACTTGATTACCTCTCTAATTTTTGGGCACCTAGTTGTTTTTAATTTTTTACTATTATAGATAATTCATCAACAAATATTTTTATGCATAAAATCTTTGGGTTTACTTATTTATTTATTTATTTATTTTAGAACACAGTCCCAAAGCCACATTTCTGGTAATGAGTATCAGCTCCCAGGAAACAAACATGGTTGCCTACTCCACATCGTTCTCTTCTTCTTCCTTATAAACAGATCTTCAGGTTGTGTTCAGAGTAGCAATGGCCCCGGTGTAAAATTAGTTTCCCAGATGTCCTGGTAGTTGGCATTGCTCTTTGACTCAATGAGAAGCAAATAGCAGCCTGTATCTTTGGGCTACTAAGAAAACTATTGCTTTCTGGTTTAAAAAGAAGTGATTTTTGAGACCACAAGGATGGAAGCCACCCCCTAAGCTGGAAAAGGAGACAGAGAAAGACTCTGGTCATTGATGATATCATAGGACGATACATCAGCCCCAAACTCCACCACTGGGCTCCTGGAGTATTTCTAATTCCAGGATAATCATGCTTTAATCATTATTAAGGATATTTTAGAATACCGTACCATAAATCCTTGTATTTCCAAGAGGAAATGAAGAATGGGGGATGTTTAGGGAAAGGAAATAAAACATGCTAGACATCTATTAGATATACACTTGGTGCCTCACATACAATATATGCCTTACCTGCTGCTATGATCGGAATATTTGTGTCACCCCCAAATTAATATGTTGAAACCTAACCCCTAGTGTGGTGGTATAAGGAGGTGGGGCCTTTGGGAGGTGATTAGGTCATGAGACTCTCACTTTCATGGATGGGATTCATGCCCTTATAAAAGAGGCAGGAGGGAGTTTGTTCACCCCTTCCGTCACGTGAAGACACAACTGGAAGATGTCAAGAATAAGCAGAGAGCCCTCACCGGACACTAGATCTGCTGGCACCTTGATCTTGGACTGCCCAGCCTCCAGATCTGTGAGCAATAAATTTCTGTTGTTTATAAATTATCCAGTCCAAAATGTTTCAGGATAGCAGCACAAATGGACTAAGATACATGCCAAGGGCATCTAATGAGGTAGGTATTATTATAATTATTATACTCATTTTACAGATGGTTAAGTAGGGACCCAGAGAGAATAACCACTTTTTTCTAGGTCTAATAACTGTACTTAAGTAGCAAAGGCAGGATCCAAATCCAGACCAGTTTAACCAGCAGCTCCCTGATCTTTTTTGTTTTGATGAGAAACCTGGCTGCAGTGTGGAGGAAAAGGTGAATTCCATTCATTTAGAAAACAAATGCTGCAGGCTGGGCACAGCGGCTCATGTTTGTAATCCCAGCACTTTGGGAGGCTGAGGTGGGTAGATCACGAGGTCAGGAGATGGAGACCATCCTGGCCAACATGGTGAAACCCCGTCTCTACTAAAATACAAAAAATTAGCCTGGTGTGGTAGCATGTGCCTGTAGTCTCAGCTACTCATGAGGCTGAGGCAGGGGAATCGCTTGAACTGGGGAAGCAGAGGTTGCAGTGAGCCAAGATTGCACCACTGCACTCCAGCCTGGTGACAGAGTAAGACTCCATCTCAAAAATAATAATAATAATAAAAGAAAAGAAAAGAAAAAAGAAAAAAAGAAGGAAAAAAAGAAAACAAATGCTGCAGGGGTCAGAAGGCAGGAGAAGAGACACCTGGGGACTTATTCTGGAGCTGTAAGGCAATGTCCACATCTGAGTCCTCTGTCCCCTCTGATAAGTTCTCCTGAAACTCAGTTTACAACTATGCCCCACCTCTGGTTTTAACATTTTCCTTCTACTCACTATTTTGTTCCTGATTTCAAGAGCAATAAATGTTTATTGCATACAATTTGGAAAACACGAAGAAAAAATTTGAAATCACTCAGAATCCCATACCCAAAGTTAATACCTAAGAAGGTGTTAGTATGGCCTTTTTTCACATTGGTATTATTTACACACTTATGTACAATTCTGCTTTCTGGTGCCTATCATAGTACCGCTAATACACATCCAACGAACACATAGTCAATGAATGGATAAGTAAGTGGATGATTTTTTGTCCCAGATCTTAACAGAGTGCCCGACACATATTGGCCGCCAATACATCTTTGTTGAATGAATGTATAAGGCAATGAATGAACACTTTTGAGCTGAGTTTATAGCCTGGCTCATAGTATCTTCACATTAAAACTGAAGAAAGTAATTAGATGCTGTTTCTTCATAACATTATATCAGAAACATATTCTGATGTCCTTAAAAACTCTGTTATTTTTAATGGCTGCATGATATCTTAACACTTTATCTTTATTGGTTCCCCACTGTTGGATATTTAAAGTATTTTTAATTTTTCACTATTATATAAGCTGTTATGATCAGCATCTATGTGCATGACTTTTTCTGTGTACATATTTTAAATAGGGTCCCCAATATGGCATTACTAGGTCAAAGTTTCCTCATAAATTGATATTAATGTAAATCTAAGCAGAAATATTGTTCTGGTTCATGTCCAGACCAGCAAGATACACATGTCTGTATTACTTTATGCTCAACAGCCCTGAATACTATTAACGCTTTTAAAATCACAATTGCATTTCTCTGACAGCTAAGGATTATGAGGAGATTGAGGATGAACAAGATGGGAACAACCCAAAATGATTATTTTAAAAGTGGAGATAATTTAGTGCTCCTTAATATATGCTAATATTTCTATTTCTAGGGACAGCATTTTAATAATGGCCTCAGTCCCCCCTTCTATACAATAAGAAGCAGGAGAGAGAGTCATCACAGTTCTTTCCATTCTGGTGGGCTACAGTTCTGGATCTTTCTCAAGCATCCATAGGAATGTGGGTTTCTTTTCTGCCCTGTGCTGGTTCTTTTTGTCAAGGGAGAACTTGTTTGAGAGTTGACAATATGGTTTTTTGAGCTCAACAGTCCTCTGGCTTGACTCTGACAAAGGCCTAACTTTTGCATAGCAATTAGAGTAAATAATATTTATAGAGTTCATTGTAATTTTCAAATTAATTCCATGTGTCTTAGCTTTGAACTTCAAAATACTCCCGAGGGAAGGTTGGTATTACCATTACACCCATTTTTGAGAGAAACATGAAGCCAGGGTGCTGTACTGACTTGCCTGTGATCACATGGTCACAAACTGGTGGAACTTGAACTCTGGTTTTCTTACTCCAAGCCCAAGGTTTTCTATTTTCTTAGGGACTGAACAAAAACTCAGACCTGGTCAGAATGACCAGTGCCTACACGAATAACCAGTTCTTTTCTCTTCCCTGGGCATAGGAAGACCATGCTTCCCAGCTGCCATGCAGTTAGGCAGGGTCACATGACTACTGCTGCCAATAAATGTGAGTGGAAGTGATGTCTGTCACTTTCAGGCTGAGGCAGTGAAAACAAGCTTTTGTGTGATTGATTCTCCTGTCCCTTCACAGATGGGGGTGATTATGGGGGAGGACTGATGCTGAGATGGTGCAGTTACACCAGGGAAGCATCCTGAATCCTGAGTCACCACATGGAGCACAGCTGCCCTGGAGAATCACACAGACCTGATTTGGAGCCCGAGGGAGTGAGCAAGTTTTGTGCTAAGCTACTGAGGTTTGTGACAACAATTTAGCCTATGCTATCCTGACTGAAATAAGAAATTAATACTTAAAGAGATGCACTCGGTGAAGACCATCCAGTGGTGTGGTGAAACCTGGCTTCTGGCTCAAGGCTGTCTCTTTCTTGCTCCATGACTTTGGTTGAGTCACTTTCATTTTCTGAATCTCAGTTTTCTTCTCTTCAGTATTAAGTGATTGAATGTCAGTGGTGCCCACGTGTGTCATTTATCATTTTTTAAGCAAGAATCTTTTTGTTAAATAATATCAGTGTTGCAATTCCAGTGAATAATAAACATAATGCTTTGCCTCATGGCTAGTGGAGGATGCTAAGTGGGTCTTCCTGAACCATGCCTGCCTGGCTTTCCTCCTCTTAATCTCTCCTTCTGGTTTCCAGAGCCCACCTGAGGCCCTCTCTGTGATGTCTTGGGGCTCTTCACAGCCCAGGTATGAAAGCCTAGGTCCAGAGGGGAATCTTGGTTATTTTCTGGTGCTAGGTTTGAAGACACTGGGCATAGGTTCCAGACTATTGGCCTGGCAAATTTCTCGCCATCAAAGCAATGCTTCCCTTAAGAAGGCAGGTGATGATCTTCATGAAAGCCATGCTCATTTTCTTTTTTTCTTTTGGCAAATGTTTCCTGAGCACTTACCATGGGCTAGGCTTTGTTCTAAGTGCTAGGGATCCAGAGAAGACTAAGACAGAGCCTCTGTTCTGAGAAGTTACCAAAGACTGAGAAGTAGCGGGAAGAATTGGAGGTAAGAAATAATGTGCTTTAGTAGTAACAGTTGTGGCCAGGCACAGTGGCTCACGCCTATAGTCCCAGCACTTTGGGAGGCCAAATCCAACGGACTGCTTGAGCCAACAACTTCGAGACCAGCTTGGGCAACATGGCGAGACCCTGACTCTCCAAAAAAAATACAAAAATTAGCTCAGCATGGTGGCCCATGCCTGTAGTACCAGCTATTCTGGAGGCTGAGGTGAGAGGTTTACTTGAGGCTGAGAGGCAGAGGTTGTAGTGAGCAGAGATTGTACCACTGCACTCCTGGGCAACAGAGCAAAACCCTCTCTCAAAAAATGTAGTAACAGTTGCACCTATAACATTCTGATTTATTGAGCACCATTATATTCTGAGTGTTTTGTATAAGTTATCCTGAGTCATCATAGCAACTCAATATGTCCCAAAAACTAGCCTCCTGGGTGTCCCCTAATACTGACGTTGGGGTCACCTTTCCTTTGTGTAGGCAAGTGAGAGTGGCTCGAACCCGTCTCTCCCATCTGGTGGGACCCTGTCATCACTCTCCACCCAAATTCCCTGGAGAACATTGGTGGAGGGTATACACATTTGCTTGTCTTTGAGAACTTTAAGCTTCTGTTTCCGTTGAGTTATCCAAGCTCCCTACATCTCGTTGCCTCTATTCTGGCCTGTTCTCCATGGTCCATCCCTTGATCTGATTACCTCAAAAAGGCAGTGTGGAAGCTTGGGCACAGGGGGGTTGCAGCCCTGGAGCTCAATGAGGCACACAGCCCAAAGAAGAATATGAAACTTTTAAGGAAAAGACCTGCGGCTCTTCTCTCCTCCCCAGTAGCTCTTTCTGAGTACCCCAGACACCTCAAATTATCTTTGATTGAATTTCATTCTCTTTCTAGAACGTCTTCTCCCTGCCTTTGAACAAAGCCTTTGACCCATCAACATGTGGTACTAAATAAAATGTCACACACCTGCCTCTTAACATTTGTCTTGTCTTTAACTTGATCAAACTCCTGTCACTACTTCTGTTCCTCCTGTCTCTGTAAGTATCAGGGAGCAGCACCAAGATGGACGCTTCTCTGACACGCATTCACATGTCATCTCCACTTTCTTCTCTGACCTTTCTGCTTGGAAAGCAAAGTGGCACCCCTCTGTTTATGCCCATGGGGTACAGTCGATCCTCATGACTCATGGATCCCATTTTGGTAAATGTGCCTCCTTGATCCAATTGGTCTGTAACCTCAGTGGTGTTTTGGGAGTCATTTGTCAACATGGGGTGAGTAGGGAATAATTTGAGTCTCTGCCTGTTCCCAGCTGAGGGTGAACACAGTGACGCTCCCTCTGCCTTCATCTTTCTGCGCTCGCAAGGCAAACAAGTGTCCTCATTGCAGTCTCTCTAGTGCTATATGTTTTGTTTGCCTTTTAGCACTTTTTGTTGGTGATTTTGCTGTTTAAAAATGGCTCCCAGGTGCAATGTTGAAGGGCTGTCTAGTGTTCCTGAGCTCACATTCCTAGGCTGTGATGCGCCTTACAGAGAACATGTACCTAATAGATAAGCTTCGTTCAGGCACCCGTTGGCTGTGCTGTCGGCCCTGAGTTTAATGTTAATGAATCAACAATATATATTACATAAGATGTCTGAAAGCAAAGCACATAAGACATGGTTATGTATTGATTGGTTGACAAAAATATGACCTGAGGCTTGCAGGAAACTGTGTTTCTCGTAGGAGCAAGTGGTTCTGTATTTGCTAATTTGGTGTTTGTGGCTGCTTTATAGAACGTAACTCCTACAGATCATGAGACCCACTGTACTCGTTCATCTTTATTTTACATACGGCCAGAGACTGAGAAGTAGCGGGGAGAACTGGAGGTAAGAAATATTGTGTTTTAATAGTAACAGCTGTGGCCAGGCATGGTGGCTTATGCCTGTAGTCCCAGCAAGTGCCTACCCAGAAGTGGGCATGGGTATCCTGGGCATCCTCACTTTATTTTATGGTGAGCTCAGAGAGGCCAGTTGCCAAGTTCATGCCCAGTTTGGCTTTAAGTGCCTTGCCCTTTTCATGAAACATGCTGCCTCGTCGCCTGTCTAGATTCTTTGAAATGTGAGGTTTGTTTTCCATCCCTCAAGGGGCCGTGGAGAAATCGCCCATCTCGTCTTGTTCCCTGTGTTGTGATTGTCCCAGAAGGATCTGGGGACTGGGAGTGGTAACCAGTCCCCCACCCCCTGCTCCCACCCTGGGCACACTTTCCCACCCCCAACTTGGAAGCTTAATAGCTTTAAAATCTTACAAGTTGTAAAAACAATTAAAGCAATAATCTTAAAAAGAAGCAGAATGCGGCCTTCAAAGGAATGTGAACCGTTCACACTTCGTGGTTAAATGCAGCCCTTAGCTGGCCCGGGCTGAGAAAACGCAGAGGCGCCCCGTGAATTTGTTGATGCCAGTTTGGACAGACTGTTTATTTTCATGATTTCATGGAAGAATTTTAATTTAATGAGTGTTTTATACTCTAATGTAAAGCATCGTTCAAGCCCTGTAATTACTGTGTCAAAATAGGCCTTCTTAAGAGGCAGCAGCTTGAACTCCAGCGCTGTGACTCGAATCCGAATCAGGCCCAGGCAGGGGAGGAGGGGAGGCTGCAAGCCCATGGGATGCTTAATGGAATCGGAAATTGACGCCAGGAACAGAGTGAAGGGATGTTGGGTTGAGCTAATTTCCCCCAACCTGTGGCTTCAAAGCTGGAGCTATCAGGCCTGAAGACAAGTGTCTCTCTTTCATCAGTCCTGAGTCTTCTTACCAAGAAACAATTTACTTTCATAAAACCCTGTTTATCGGATGGGTGTGCCAGTAGGTAAAACTGCAGATACATACTTTATCATTTCAGGTTTTTTTTTTTTTTGAGGACATTTGCTTTGGGCTTTATGCATGACCCACAAAAATGATTATTTTTCCTCTTATTTATTTACTTGAGAGCATGGAAGTGATTTCTGTGCAGCTGGAGGAGGAAAGGGCTGTTCTCGATCCTCCAGGTCGAAGTCTGAGGCCAAGTGAGAACCCCCGTTTTAGTGGCTTCAGTGTCCCTGTCTGCTATGGCTCTTTCTCTCCCCTGTTCGGCTTTCGCCAGGGCAAACATTCCTTGGGCGCCTGGGGCTTTTCCTGAGGGAAGCAGGAGATGGCCTTTCCAGATGTGGACAGAGAACCTCATCTCTCATCACACTCCTTTGCCCCTGGACAGGGGATCTCCAAACAAGCCACTGGAACGTCTTCTCCGGGGTATTTTTTTTTTTTTCATGTTAAGCTGCCCAGATTTGTGCTCCCTGTTCCAAGTCCAAGAATCCGATGGTGCAATTTGAGAACTTGTTATTTCCATCCCTGCTAAGAAATACATGTGTAGCTGAGACACCGCATACTTTTCTTAGCAAGGGAGGGAGCGGGGACTTTTCTCTCTGGAAATGAAACAGCCTCTTGCGCTTGGCATCTAGATGGCACTTGCCAGTTCTGAAATAGCAGCAGTGAACATAAGCAGAGCGCCTCACAGCACTCAAGGCCATGGGGAGTCTTCCTCCTCCCGCCCCTGGGACTCAAGGCTGATGTTATCATTTCACTGCTGAGGAATTGGGGGCTCAGGGAAGTTCAATGTGTGACTAAGTTGGAGCTAGGTTTTACCTCCTGCCTTTTTTTGACATCCAGTTCTAGGCTATTTTTCTCTCCCTCCCTCCCTTCCTTCCTCTTCCTTCCTCCCTCCCCCCTTTTTCCCTTCCTTCTTTTCTTTTCTTTTTCCTTCTTTCTCTCTCTCTTTCTCTTTCTTTTCTTTCTTTTTTCTTTCTTTCTTTCTTTTTCTTTCTCTCCTTCCTTTCTTCTCTTTCTTTCTCTCTCTTTTCCTTCCTTCCTCCCTCCCTCCCTACCTCCCTCTGTCCGTTCCTTCCTTCTCTCTCTTTTTTTGTCTGTCTCTGTCACCCAGGCTGGAGTGCAGTGGCATGATCTTGGCTGACTTCAACCTCCACATTCTGGGTTCAAGTGATCCTCCTGAGTCAACCTCCTGAGTAGCTGGGATTACAGGTGTGTGCCACCATGCCTAGCTAATTTTTGTATTTTTAGTAGAGATGGGTTTTCACCATGTTGGCCAGGCTGGTCTCTAACTCCTGACCTCAGGTTATCTGCCTGCCTTGGCCTCCCAAAGCGCTGGGATTACAGGTGTGAGTCACTGCACCCAGCCAGTTCTAGTTTTTTTCTAGTGAGGATTGCCACATTTAGCAGGGTAAAAAAATGGACACCTAGCTAAAGTTAAATTTAGATAAACAAAAAATAATTTTTAAATATGCCCTTGCAGTATTTGGGATATATGTATTCTAAAAAATTATTTCTTTATTCAAAATTCAAGTATAGCTGGGGAAAGCGTAGCTTACATTTTATCTGGCAACTTGATTTCCAATTCGCCAGCTGCCTTCTCTTAAATATACTGAGGTATAAACCCTCTTGCAGACCACTGGCTCCTGGCTGAGTGCTCCAGCAGCTAAATTTGTTTTGGATGATGTGTTCGAAACCAGAATTTGGGGATTTTTGAGATGGAGCAGGCACTCTTCAGCCATGATGGTCCCCACCACTCCTCCTGTGACACCAGCAGCTGCCCACCTGTCTGTGCTGCCTGGCTTTCACGGCTTCTGAGCTGGGCACTCACGTAGCGGCCTTTCCAAGCCTTGCTGCTCTGTGGATTTTGGTTGAAAGTTCCCACTGCAGCTTCGAGAAGACCTGCTGTGGACAATCTCTCGAAGAAGGAAAGAAAACCAATCAATCAGCTTACTGCAGCTTTACAGCCATGATCTCACTCAATACTCCAGGAAGCAGGCATGGATAACGTGGGTATCTTCATGTTTGCAGATGAGGACACAGAGGCTCAGAAAAGGAAGCCAATTGGTCAGATCACACATCTGGCAACAAGAAGAAAATTTAAGTTTGGTTGCCTGACTTCAGCATTCTGTGTTTCTAGCCATGATCTGTTGATCTTTCTTAAAATTCATTCATTCCTTTCCATGCCCAACACTGGCCGAGTGATAGCTAAGGACCTGGTGCTGTGCTGGGTTGATCTCTAGCTGGCTGTTTTTACTTGTTTCACTTGGGATGGACTAAGCCCAAAACTGAAAGGCATTCAACATGGTCTTCGGCTAGTCGAATCCTGGAACAGAGAGATGGGTTTAGATTTCTATTTTTTAAGAACACCGCATCTTGGTGGAAAACGCTCCTCTCGTTTTGTGCCTGTGATGCCCCTAAATTGTCCCCTGGATTTATTTCAAAGCAGAAAGAAGCAGTGAAGATTGCAATTCTTAGGCTGTAGTTGCTCTTTTTAACTCAATTACGTTTTGACAATTCGGAATGAAACTTGGGGGCATGTCTTTGTTTAAGCCGTCGGCCTTGCATCGGAACAGTCAGCTCAAGGTACATGGCTAGTGTCAGGACTAACAATCTTTGACAAGGGCATTTAGCGGTTGTAATTCAAATCTAATTCAGAACATCTTAGCACCGGACCTGTCAGGCCCTTGAAATGCACTGTAACTACAAAACCAAGGGCAGGAGTCCCTAAGCCAGCTCTGTGCGGCCTCAAGCTGATATGTCAACAAGAGCAGTTACAATTAGGGGTTCTTTCAAGCATACTAAACTAATTTATAGTACTCTGGAAAAGTGGGAAAAGGACCTGAGGCTTAAAATCCCAGGACTTTTAGATTTCAAATCCACAGCACATAAAAACACAATTAGAGTTCAGCACAAGACAGCACAGGTTTGAGTCTGCCTTTTTGGTTGTATGTGTACTTTTTACCCTTAAAAATGGATATACTTAAAAATACATGTGCATCTGCAGTTAAATCAAATTCATGATGGTTGACGCCAAACTACTGAAAAAAAGAAAAAAAAGAAAGAAGAAAAAAAAAACCCTTGTCAGGTCTTATTAGGATCGTGTTGTGGGCTTGTTGAACCCAATATTGACAACACACCTATTTATTATTTGTGGATGCTGCTCGTAATTGAATCTGTCGTAATTGAGGAGTGTTTCTTCTTGATGGGGTTCCACGTTTGGCCACAAAGCACCCAAAGTCAATGTGGTCTGGATGGTTCGAACTGGAGCCGGACTGGAAAAGGGACACGAGATGCTGTTGGCCCACTGGACACAGGATTACAGTGACCAACATGTAATTTTACTATCAAGATAAAACAGGGCCCGAGTTTAAAGCCCTTGGGTGATTCTAGGCAGCTGTGCCCTTTTAAGAGGCGCTGCCTTAATGCGAGGACAAAGGCTAATGGGAGTGTTTGCAGATTTCGCTTTTATGATTTATCTACTTTTTATGCACAACAATATAGACCCTCCACTCCGGGGACTCGTAAATGTGATTTTACTTCCCAAATTACAAAGCTAGTCAATTATTTGGGAATGAGTCATTTATTCAAAAGTGTCAGTAATGTGATGTGTTAACCATCAGGAAATTTTACACCAATTGGAATTATAAACACCAGATTAAAAAAAAAAAGAAAGAAAAAGGGGAAAGAAAAAGAAAAAGAGAAAAATCTTAGCCAGCAGTTAGCTCTAGTTATTAATGGTGCCTCCTGTTAAGAGCTACATTTGGGGGAAGGTAAAGCTGAAGAACATGTGGGTGAATTTTTCTCTTCCCTGCCTCCCTATTCTTACCCCAAAGCTGATGTTCCGTTCATATATTTGCCTGCAAGATAGATGGGTGGTGAGCCACCTAGCTGGGTGATGGAAGGGATGCGACAGAGAGAGGCCAGAAGGAAGGCCAAGTTCACACTCATGTTCTTGTTAAACCTTCTGGAATTGTGGGATGGTCCAGGAAACAGCTACTGAAGGACCACAGCTGTTTCAATTGAGCTGAGTCTTGAGACTCCTTCTCTACCGCCTGCACCAGCCACTTGGACACCCTCTCTAAGGGAGCTATAATACAACTCTAAGGAGAGAGTGTCAGACATGGGATAGAAATGGATTCCAGCAGACAGAGGGCAGATTCCAAAGTGATTCTGAGGGCCTATGTACAGTGAGCCTTTTCCAGAAAGCAGCATAGCTTGTAAGATGTAAGCAGCTGAAACCTGCGTCCTTCTGAGACCCTTTATTTAAACAGATGTATTTGCAAGCAAGTCCTGAGTGTCTTCCTTCAACTGTTACACATTAGTAGAATTTGAAGGCAGTTGTATGGTTGTTGCAATTGTATTAACATAATTATCAGTGGAATTACTAGCTTAGGGTCTGTCTCCCACTCCCAGACCATCTGTCCCACAGGGCAGAAGCTGCAGGGCATGGTTCACTTGATTCCTGGGGACTGGCACCATGCTTGGCTCATTGCGTGGATTCATTACGTATTTGTTATAGGAATAAACAAAAGGGTGGCTACCCCAATTATAGAGCTGGGAGTGTCAGTGAAGACACACCTCTGGAAGCAGCAGGTAGGTATCAGTGTGTCCAGAAAATTTTAAAAAGGCATGTACACTTTCATAGTCATAGAAAAAAATATCTGTTTACATGAGCAGGTGCAGAGGGAAGAAAAGGAAAAAGACTCAAAGCAAAAGAAAGCAGAAAAATTACTTTAAAACTGTAGTAAAACAAGTAATAGAAACAAGAACAAACTTAGCAGTTATAACAGTAAGTGTAAAGGGGTTAAACCTCATGCTCTCTCCCAAATGAGATATGAAAACTAAATTGGATACAATTGGATACAAAAACTAAAAGTCAAAATTAAGCTATATACTTTCTCAGTGAAACTCATGTAAAACAAAATGGCTCAAAAAGATGGAAGGAAATGTATTTTATTTTCTTTTTTCCCCCCAAAGATTGAAACAGAGGAAAAAAGACCAAGAAACCACAAAAAAAATTACACAGGGTAATAAAGAAGTAAAGAACACAAAACAAAGAAAACAAAATCCCAAAGTTTTATGAAATGTACTAAATACTATTAAAATCTAGAAAAGAAACAAAAAGAAAGTTTCACAAACATAGTAAGAGTAGAACAGTTTCACACACATCTCTTAATCATTTAAGACCAAGTAGGTACAGCAAGGAACTTGGATGGTAGAGATTCTGGATGGATGGATTTACTTTCTCTTATAAGTTGCTTTACAACTTTTCCAATCCCATGGAACATTAAAAACATTGATGATAAATTTTGCCAGAATAAAAACATGGATAAATCCCCAAAAAGCACAATCCTGATTTAGAATATCATATACTAACAAGCTAAATGTTATCAGCCAAAGCCACTGACAAGACCCACTTAAAAGGAATGGGCAGAATTTTTCTTCTAAATATAAAAGAGTAACTAAAAGCTGCAATTGGAGACCACCTCAAAAATACTGAAAATGACCACCCAATGCACAGAAACACTTGCGACTTGACCAAGTCTGCGTTAGATGATGTATTAGTTTCCTGTGGCTGCTGTACCAGGCTGCGTGAAACAACAGCAATGCATTCTCTCACCGTTCTGAAACCAAGTTTGAAGTCAAGGTGTCAGCAGCGCCACACTTCCTCCTGCAGCTCTGGGAGCTCTCCCAAAGCTCCAGGGCTGGAGGCTGCCTCACTTCAGTATCTATCTCCGTCTTCACATCACCTTCTCTTCTTCTTTTGTTTTTTTTTGAGGCGAGGTCTTGCTCTGTCACCCAGGCTGGAGTGCAATGGTACCATCATAGATCGCTTCAGCCTTGACTTCCTGGGCTCAAGAGATCTTTTGGCCTCAGCTTCCCAAGTAGCTGGGACAATAGTCAGGCATTGTCACGCCTGGCTAATTTTATTATTATTATTATTTTGTAGAGATGGGGTCTCCCTATATTGCCCAGGCTGATCTCTAACTCCTGGGCTCAAGTGATCCTCCCACTGCAGTGATCGGCTTACTGCAGCCTCAACTTCCTGAGCTCAAGTGATCCTTCCGCCTTAGCCTCCCAAGTAGCTGGGACAAGTAGCAGGATGCACCACTACACCGGGCTAATTTTTTTTTTGTAGACACAAGGTCTCACTATATTGCCCAGGCTGGTGTCAAACTCCTGGGCTCAAGTGACCCTCCCGCCGTAGCATCCCAAGGTGCTAGGATTACAGGCATGAGCCACCACACTTGGCCTCAGCTTCTCCCCTTGTATCTATGTTAAATTTCTCTCTGAATCTCTCTTATAAGGCTGGAAGTGATGGCATTTAAGGCCTATCCAGATGACCTAGGATCACTTTATCATTTTTTTGGCACAAAAAGTAATATTCACTCTTTTGCCATAGATGGTAATATTTGCAGGTTCCGAGGGCTAGGAAATAAATGTATCTTTGTTGGGATCATTGTTTTTCCTACCAAAGATGTACATCTGTAACATAAAATAATTTCAGTTGTTAGATAAGAAATAATAAAAATCGAATAATTAACATTTTAAGTCAGTAAGTAAGAAAGAGCACTCCACAAACGTAGGAAACCAAGAGGAAGAAACTAACAGAAAAAGGGGCTGGAATTCTGTTTAAATCTCTGTGACTATATAAAAGGAGATGATAATGGAGATTTAAAAATATATGAAATGTAAATAAGATGAATGCAAATAAAAATAAAAATATGAAATGACCATATGTCAGAGATTTTATTTACCTCGATAGTTATTGAAGCCATCAGTAAGATGTTACAAGTTCAAAGGAGAATTCAATGAGCAGAGACATATACAGGCCATGAAGTAGAGTTACAAGTAGATGCAAAACTGATATGTTAGGAGGTCGAGCCAGATCTCGGCCTAGCCTCTGGGTCAGAACAGAAGATTCAGGGGTGATCCGTGTCATTGCCGTGGGCCCAGACGATGCTACTCATGGCTTAGGGTCGTGTCAGCCAGGCTTCATTAGGGAGGAATTGCACCTCCCTCTCCATCCCTGCCTCCTGACCCTTAGTATTTGATCACACGCAGATCAAGAACAGTAACCCCTTAGCCATGCGCAGCCCATGGTCCCTGAGGCAGATGGTTTCTTGGCCACCCCGTCCCCACCCAGTGCCAGCTCTCACGATCTCTCCCAGTGACTCCAGAGAGCTAAAGATTTGTGACAGTTCCTCTGTGCCTTAGAAAAGGTTGGGGCCGTTGCTTGAGCTAGCGGTTCCCTGAGGGGCTCCATGGAAATCTGTTTTAGGAATTCTTGGTGGAAGCTCATTCATAGAACCCCTTCTCTCCTGGTTCCTAGAAAACAGCAGGAGGGACTGGTGTTCCATGGGGCACACATTGGGGAAATCATCTTATGTAATTTCTAGGAAGAAAGAAGGTTGCAGAAGAGTCTTATTAGAGCCTCTGTACTTCAGACAGTGGTGATGGGGTCCAACGTGTGGGGAAGAGCCAAGGCGAGGAGGTGCTGTTTCCCGGCCCCTCCTGTCCCTTTTCACTGCCGTTAACATTGCAACAAGACTCAAGACCTTGACACCTACCTCTGAAAGGTGGCCCACTCCCAGCCAGCAGTTGCACAGGAAGCAGGCTGGTGTTGCATAGTGATCAGGAGTACAGACTCAAGCAGAACTGAATTTAAAACCTGGCCTCTGCCCTTTAGCCCAGCCGTGTGAATTTGGACTTGCTATGTAACTTCCCTGAGGCTCAGTGTTTCCATCTGTGAACTAGAAATTCTAGGACCTAATTTGCCAATTGCAGTTGGAATTCATGGTAATCATGTGGGTAAAGCTCCCTCAGAGGGGCTACCCAGTGAGTGTATGTGGTCAGTCCCCAGAAAGGGTGGCAGCTGCTGTTGCCTCTGTTGCTAGTGGCGAATTAGCACCCAGCCACTTCTGTGTGCGGACCTGTGCCTGCCTGCCTGCCTGGCATCTTGTTCACGGCGACCTTCCTGCCTGTTATGCCAGGAGCAGACGCAGATTCCTGGGATCTGCCCATTTTAAACAAACCTCTGAATTCCAGAGCCTCTTTCTTTGGAATTCAAAAGATTCCTTTTACAGAAACCAAAGCCAACTTTTATTTTCACTATAAAAAATGCAGATTAAAAAATAAGTCTTCTTACATATCCATATGAAGTCCTTAGGCAAAGAACAACTTGTCGTATGTATGGCCACAGTGATTACTGGAAACAATACTGTTGTGATCACCTGCTGGAGCCCACACATTCTCTCTCTAGATATGACTTTGTTCATAAAGAAGTTCAGAGAGGCCGAGGGACTGATGCGAGCTGACACAGCCAGAAAGTGGTGGGACGAGACAAGCCTGGCTCTGTCCAAGCGAATTGCCTTTCTGGAACACCACAGCAGTCCATGTGTCTGAGACAGTGGAAAACCAGCCTTACGGACCAAATAGGGATGTGGAAGAAACCAAAAGGCATGTTTTGAAGGAGAAGTGATGCCTTCTCCTGGCTCCACTGCTCACCTGTCACATCCTGAACTCTGCTATGGTTTGAATGTTTGTGTCACTCTAAAACGTCTATGTTGAAAGCTTCACCCCCCAAGGTGATGGTGTTAGGAGGTGGGGCCTTTGGGGCATGACTAGTTCAGAAGAGCAGAGCCCTTATGGATGGGATTAGTGCCCTTATAAAAGGGACCCCAGAAGCTTGTTCTCACCCCTTCCCTGGGTGAGGGTGCAGTGAGGAGATGGCAGCCTAAGAGGAAGCGAACCCTCATCAGACACCGAATCTGCCACCACTTTGATCTAGGACTTTCCCGTCTCTAGAACAGTAAGAATAAATTTCTGTGGTTTGTTAGCCACCCAGTACATGGTGTGTCTGACAGCAGTCCAAATAGCCTGAGACACCGATCATGGCAGGTTGGCTCATCCATCCGTGGACTGGTACCTGACTTCTCCCTGTCCCTCACTTCCCCTGGGAGCCCATCCTCTCAGCACCTCTTGAGCCTCTCTCCACATTCCTGCCTCTCCGGCTGCACCCACCACCCAGAGTCAGGAATGAATCATCTCCCAGTTGACTAAGGACACCGAATCCTAGCCAGCCCCTCCAATCTGTCCCTTCTTTCCTGTGAGTGCCAGCATGGTCTTTCTTTCAAATTTTTGATCATTTAATTTATGAAGAGGTGATACATGCACAAGATTAAAACTTCCAAAAGTACAAATGTGTGAAAAGTTAGACACTCTCCCACCTCTGTCCCCAAGGCCCACTGCTGACCTTGGAGATACCCACTGTTACCAGCTAACCCCAAACTCTGCATATCATACAGGGTCACTATATTTGTCTTTTGCTGCATAAATGGGGGCATCTTATGCAGGGTGCCCGGCCTGTTGCTTTCTCTTCCTTCATATAGCTTAGACATCATCCCATATCAGTGCCCATAGATCTGAAGCATTCTTTTGAGGCCTGTTTAGCATTTTACTGTACACATGCACTGTATCTTATTCTAAAATGTACCTGTTTATATTTAATGACATTGATATAGTTGTATTCTCTGCACAAGGCTCTCTTTAAGAGCTTTTTAGGTATTAATTCATTTAACCAAAATGCAACCCTAGGAGATGGGTTGTATTGTTATTTCCATTTTAAAGATGAGAAAATGAAGGCTTAGAGAAATTAAGCAACTAAGGCTCCACAGCTGGTCGGTGGCAGAGTCGGGGGATGTTAACCCAGGTAGTGGTGCAGCTCAAGAGGGTGTGTTTATTTGACTTTCCTATGGCTAATGTAGCAAAGGTCCAGATATGATCTGGGTCTGTGTTCCTGCCCAAATCTCATGTTGAATTGTGATCCCCAGTGTTGCAGGATGGGTCAGGTGGGAGGTGATTGGCTCATGCGGGTGGATTTCCCACTTGCTGTCCTTGTGACAGTGAGTGAGTTCTCACAAGACCTGGTTGTTTAAAAGTGGCACTTTCCCCTTCACTCTCTTCCTTATTCTCCAGCCATGTAGGTCCTGCCTGCTTCCCCTTCGCCTTCTGCCATGATTATAAGTTTCCTGAGGCCTCCCCAGTCATGCTTCCTGTACAGCCTGCACAACAGTGAGTCAATTAAACCTCTTCTTTATAAATTATCCAGTCTCAGGTAGTTCTTTATAGCAATGCAAGAATGGACTAATACACTCACGGAGTGAGTGGCCTACACAATAGAAATTTACAATAAGAATTCTCAGTCCTGGAGGGAGAAGTTCAAGATCAGGAGCATGCTTCCTCTGACTCTGGATAGAACCTGCTCCAACAGCTCTCCCAGCCTCCGATGGTGGTTAGGGACGCCTGGTATTCTCTGGTTTGTGGCTGCCCCACTCCCATCGTCAGAGGACCACCTTCCTTCTGTGTTTCTCTGTCATCATCACAAGGCATTCTCTCCAGAACATCAGTCATGTTGGACTCAGGGCCACCCGCTTCCACCTCATCTTAACTAATTACATCTGCAATGATCCTATTTCCAAATGAGGTCACATTCTGAGGTTCTAGGGATTCAGACTCCAACACCTCTTTTTTGGGGACGCGTCTAAACCCATAACAGTGTCCTTCACCACCATGCAATTGTTAACTGAGTCCCCATTCCTTCCAGCCTGTTCCTGTTACAAATGAAACCCAGGTTCTTGTGTAGCTGCAGGACAAGTTCCTAGAAGCAAGTGAGTGGGTCAAGAGATCGTGCATTTGACTTTGAATGCATATTGATGAACTGCTCTTCACAAAGCTGGAGATTAGTGCCCCCACAACCAGCATCTGTAAAAATACATTTTTTAATCTTTGTAAATTTAGTAGATAAAATGTATTTCATTGTATTTTTATTTGCATTCTTTTATCAAGAGTGAGTTTGCACATCTTTTGATATGTGTTTAAAGCCCATCTTGTATTTCTTTTTCTGTGAACTATTTGTTCACCTCCTTTGTTCAATTTTCTATTCAGAATTTGGTCTTTTACCTATGGATTTGCAGGAGCCCTTTGGAAATGAAGGAATGCAACCCTTTCTCTGTGATGTGAGTTGCAAATAGTTTTTCTCCACATTGTAGTTTGTCTTTGGATGTTATTTATGTTTTTAATGCAAAACTTTTTGTTTTTACCCAAATTTTCTGTTTACTAGATAAAATGTATCCATATTCACTGCTTCTGCAGCATGAGTGACATCATCTTCCCAAAGCCTCCATCTGATTGTCACCATGACACTCAGATCCTTGGACAGCTCCTCATCATCCTTAAAATCCAAGCACTGTGGTGCAGCCTCAAGACCCCCTTCCCGTGTATCCCCTGAATCCATGCTGAGCGGATCTCCCTGAGTGAACTTGCCTTGCACATTCACCCTCACATGCTCTTTCCTGCCTTCCATGGTTTCGCTGGCGCTGCCCATTTCCCAATCCCCATTTACATGACAAGGTGGCAGCCCTGGGGTGGCACTCAGATCTCCCTTCAATGGAGAAAACAGCTGTGAGGAGGGCAGGCTGCTGACGCCCCTAACTGCAGAGCCTTTGGGAGGCACCACCCCTGTGTGCTGAGGATGTACCCTACCCAGCGCCAGCCTGGTGCTGAGCTCTGCTGGGGACTGGCCTGGGCATTTCTGCCCAGCATGGCTTGGCCCCAGATGTTGGAAGAGCCTGTGACCTGATATTGTCCTGGCTTTAGTCACTAATTTACATGGCTGTATGGCAGATTTTGTGAGGCATTATTTTCTTACTTGAAAAAATGAGCAAACAACCCAGTACAGTGGGAAATAAATGTTTTCCGTGGCTTTTTTTCCCCCACAGATAAAGACAATCAAATTGACTGAATGCTACTGGAAGAAAGCATAGGAGGGAGCATCTCTCTTTTGCTTCGATAATCTGGAAACATTTCACGAAACATTTCTATAGAGTGACTTGGCAAGTTTTATCTTCAGCCTTTTAGCAGACTCCAATTTCCTGACCTCCTGCTTTTTTGAGGGCCCCTCCTACCTCTTTCTCCAAATCAAGAACCCTAGGGGCCAGGGGAGAGAATGACCAGCTTAGCCCAGGGGAAGGGCTGGAGAACTGGTGGGCTTCCTGGAGGAGGCAGTGTTGGAGCTCAGTCCTGAGTATGGTGAGAATGTGGCCGGTTAGAATGCAGGGGAGAGGGCAGAGCAGGGAGAGGGCAACAAGGTCAAAGGCAACATGGTCCTCGCTTAGTAGGAGACTGTGTCTTTCATGTCAGTTGGTCACCCAGGACTCTCGGGTTTAGTTCTGGTGTGGAAGCCCTTGTTCTTTCTCGTCTGTTCCTCCTCTGCCCATCTCTCCCCCTTTGTTTCCTTCTCTTTCTCTCTCTCATTCGTTCTTTCTTTCCTTCCTTCCTTCCTTTCTTCTTTCTCTCCTTCTCTCCCTCTTTCTCCTTCTCTCTCCCTCTCTTTTTCTTTTTCTTTCTCTCTTCTTTCTTCTTTCTTTCTTTTTCTCTCCCTCCCTACCTCCCCCGTCTCTCTCTTTCTTCCTTCCTTTCTTTTTCAAAGTCTTGCTCTTTTGCCCAGGCTGGAGTGCAGTGGCGTGATCTTGCCTCGCTTCAACCTCCGCCTCCCAGGTTCAAGCGATTCTCCTGCCTCAGCCTCCTAAGTAGCTGAGATTACAGGTACCCACCAC